>JAODAL010066293.1:0-17830 GCA_025379985.1 Phyllomedusa bahiana | reverse complement strand
TCCCTTCCAAAAAAAACGCGAGTTAAAAAACCGGGAATCAAAAAAGCCTTGCCCCCCTAAAATGATCCCAAATTTAAAAAAGTCAAACCCCACCCCGGCAAAAAAAAAAAGGCCCCTAAAACACCCCCCCGTACACAAAAAAATAAAAAAGTTATGGTCTCAGATTTTTTAGTGACGAAAAAAACTTTGTTTTGGGCTTTTTGAAAAAAAATTTCTAAAAAAATTGGTTTTGGGGGTGGAATCATTTTTTCAACCTCCCTGAGTAAATTCCCCCTGTAATTTATTTAACTCCCCACAGGGGACCGCTTTATAAAAAAAAAAACATTTCCAAGGTTGTGAAATTATTTTTAAAAAACCCCCACACAAAACCCTTAATTTAAAAAGTAAATTCAAAGCACCCATATAAACCCCCCATAAGGGTTTACAAATAAAAAATGTCAACCAAAAAGAAAAAAACAAGCCTAAAAATCAGCTCTGTATACCATAAAAAAAAAAAGTTATGGCTTTTCAGCACCCCAAAAAAAATGAAATTTTTTTTTTAAACGAAATTTTATTGAGTGGGGTATGTTAAACGGTTTAAATTTTAAAAAGCGAAATTGGGCGCGCATTTCAAAAAATTGCGCTTTATACGTGGCAAAAATGCCCCCGCCAAATTTTTTGGAAATTTCAAAAAATTCTCATAAAAGAACTATAAATTTTACCCCGTGCCCTACTCCTTTTTATTTTAACAGGGCCCGGGAAACCCATTGAAAAAAATGAGCCCCCTTTTTAACCCTTTGTCTCACCCATACACCAAAAATAGTTTGTAAGCTCCGCGAGGGGGGTTCCCCCATACCTCGTGTTTTCATTTGTAAGTTTTTTTAAAAAGTGTAATGTCTGTAGGGAAACACCCTTTAAAATTGTAAAGGCTGGGGGGAAATTTGTTGGCGCTATTAAATTTAAAAAATTTTTTTAATTTTTTTTTATTATTTTTAAATTTTTTCTTTACCCCGGGGAGAGAAGGGTCATGTGAATTGTTCGCCCGCCGGGGAAATTTTGCATGTCAATGGGGAGGGCCCGGGCCCCGGGCAAAAACCCAATTTTTGGGGAAAAAAAAAACATTAAAAAAACTGTTTTAAAATTTATAAAATTTGCAAAAAAAACCCCAAAAAAACTAGGGAAACCACACTTTTGCCCAAAAACCCCAAAAATTTTACCCTTTGATGAGACCCATGGGGGGGGTTTGTTGAATAAAAATGGGGAAACCCTTTGGGAAAGGTTTCTTTTGGTTTTTGGTATTTTGGGGGCTTTGAAAAAGGGAACATGAAAAAAAACCCAAAAATTTCTGCTTTCCAAAAGCCAAATTAAAATCCCTCCCGGGTTTACGACCCTGCCAAGGGCCCCCAAAAAAGAAGTTTACCCCCCACCCCCATAGGGTATTGCAAAAATTCGGAAAAAAAAATTGCTTTAAAAAAAATTGGGCTTTTTTTCCGGGAAATTCCTATAAAAAATAAAAATTTTTAAGCTAAAATATTTTTTTTCTTTTTCAACCCCCTAACGAAAAAAAAAAAATTTTTAAAAACCTGGGGGGTTTAAATAACCACTACACCCTGGTTTTATTTTCCCTTAAGGGGTGTATTTTCCCAAAATTTTTTGGGGGTTTGTTTTTTAAAAGTTTTAGCCCCTTCAGGGTTTTTGAAAACCTGAAATGGCCCCCAAAATTTAAAAAAATTTTTGAAAATGGGGCCCCCAGAGCCCGGGGTAGGTGCTTTCCTTACTTTGAGGCTTGGGGTTTGGGAAAAATAGGGGCACTGGGCCCCACTAGGGGTATCTCTGAAAACTAAAAATAGGGGGGAATCAATATTAAGTTGCATTTCGCTGTAATTTACTGCGTTCCTGTGAAAATAAAAAAAAAAATTAAAAAATCTGAAAAAAAAAAAGGGAGATTTTGAAATTCCATATTCTCTTTGTTTAATTTTGTGAGTAAAAAAAGGGGTTAGAAAAAATTTCTAAAACTGTTTTTAATATTTAAGGGGCGTATTTTTTTAAATTTTAATCTGTTTTGGGGACTAACTACGGCCCCTAAAACCCACTCAAATGGTGGTCCCTAAAATGAATTGCAATTTTTCTTGGAAATGTAAAAAAATAACTAATTTTTTTCTAACCCTCTAATTCGTAAAAAAAAAAAGAAAAAAAAAAATGACCCAAACCCTACAGTAAAATATGGAGTGTTAGTTATAAAATTTTTAAGGGGGACTAACTATTGTCTTACAGCAGAAATTTTTGAAACTTTAAAAAATGGAAAAATTTTTACAATTTTTAAAAACTAAAAAAGGAATTATGGCCCGAAATTTCTTATGATTTAAAGCAAATTTTAATGAGAAAAAATTTTTCTGAATACTTGCATGGTAAATAAAAAAAAGTTATTCTCACATAAAGTGACACATGTCAGATTTCAAAAATGGGTCAAAACTGGTTAAACAAGGTTGTGGCAGATGTGTGGTTTGTGTATTTGCCACAAAGTAAAAATGCTGGGTGATCATTTTGGCTGTGAGTCCATAATGAGTTGTATGTTTCAGATCATTACATGCTCCGTTTTCCTGGACAAGCCTTACCTTAGTTGTTTCCAGTCCTCCAGTGCTCACAAAGCCATCCCCAAATATCTTCTCGTATCGGAGGATTCCCTTCCGCGAATATTGCTGGTTATCAAGGAACTGCTGAAAAGTCAAATAACCCTGGTGTCCATCAGCATCCCGTGGGACCTTCTGCAGCATCCAGCAAACTTGGTTCTGATTCCTTTTTAGCTGTAGCACATAAATTATACATACACAGTTATAATAAGATAGCATAATAAAGAAGGGAGGGATACAACCAGTATGATGGCAGCGATGTAAGAAGTGAACCAATGAGAATAGAAAGTGAAAATCTCCCCCTTGACACTTGAGGGAATCTGGGAAAAATTCAAAAAAGCAGGAAACAACTCAGCAAAGCAAGCAAAAGAATTCTAATGTGTTAAAAAAACACTCTAAATGGAAACCACTTCACAGCTTAGCTCCACATTGGAGTTTTCACCTAACTAATTGGAAACTAAATCACTTACAGATAAGGAAAGTTGCACTTTTGCACACCAATTAAATTAAAGGAATTGTCTAACTTACCCTCCAAAAAACAGAATAATAGCCCCAATAGTATAAATTAACAAAAAAAATCCCCTAGTATTCCAGCATCATTCAAATCCTCAGCAGTGATGCCAATAGAACAACACATATGACTACTGAGGCCACTGCAAGGGTCACATGCCGACTTAAGTAAAAACCACTGCAGTGATAACCGAAACGTCAATGCTGGGACAGCTGGGGATTAAAGAGGTGAGTACTTTTTTTTCTATATTTTTTACGCGGGATTATTTTTAAATTTTTGGGGGAAAAAAACAACCCCTGAAACAAAACACTAGGGCATGTCCCCCGGCAAGGGTTTGGGATGGTTTTTCAGAGGTTTTGCGGGTTTTTTTCCCAAATGTCGAAAACCGGCCCCAAACGAACACAACAGGCTTTATGGAAAACCCGTGCAGCATCCCCACTCACGGGTTTTTCCCCCCAAGCGTTTTTTTCCCCCCCCCGCCCGAAAAACTTCTACAGGCACATTCTACGTTGTTTTGGACAGAAATGACATGTAAATGGGAAAGGGGGCCCTTTTATGCGGAAAAAATTTTTTCTAATGCCGAGTGTAAAAAACATCCGGAAGAAAATCCGTTCAGTGTCGACGGATTTTGTATTAAAGTCTGTGGCGGGGTTTTTTTCAGCGATTTTAAAATCCAAAAAACCATCTGAAAATCTGCCCAAAAAAACCTTCCCATGGGTGGCCCTTTTTAAGTTCCTCCAAAAAGGTAACAATTTTTGGAAAACCCCCTTCTTAATGTACTTTGTAAAGTATTCTTGCATCATAGGAGATCATAGGAGAACTTGTCACCGTACCTATTTCTTGATTAAGTTATTGCAGAACATCAATAGTAAACAATGTTATGTATTAAAGGAGTGTTCCCACTATAGACTTTAATGATATATCGCTAGGAAACGCCATGAAAGTCTGATGGGTGCAGGTCTCACCTCTGGGACCTGCACCTATTTTGGGAATGGGCCTCCGAAAGTTACAGCTCAGAATGGAGAGCCAGTTGTATTTGCTTTATCACTATTCTTTTTATGGGTGTTCTGGTAAGTCATGCCATTTTTGGTTTTGTATTTGGGAACGGGACTCCGCCTCTTCAATTTCCCTGACCCCCGACTCCCGACTCCCTCACACAATGGCGCATGTTTAAGCGATAACTTTACTGTAATTAAAAATTATAACACAGGATTTTTTTCACCTTTTAAACAATAATAAGTATTTAGGCAGAAAAATACACTACAAGCAAAATGGTAACAATGTTTTTTTTCTTTTTATTTTTTGGCTCATTTACCCTCCATACAGCTTTTAAGGGGAAATACCATCTTTTTAGACAAAAATCTTGCTTTCTTATACATAAAATTTTTCTTGCAATATTTAGCATCTTTAGTTCTGCAGATTTTTGATTACGTAAAATGCTTGTTATTTTTGCTCTAAAAAACAAAATGTTACTTTTTATTTTTTTGTTAGTATTTTTTAAAAAACCTTTGGTTTTGGACTCAGTCAGATTTTAAGATGTCTTGACCAAAAAAGATCCCCGGCCTTTACATTCCCAATTGGTGAGACTGGGGCTTGGTTGAGGTCTTGGGGGGTGTGGAGGGCAATACAGAAAAATTACTTCATTGTCTTAAACCATTTCCCTTTTTAAACCTTATCATGCATCAGGTTGTTGTCCGCTGGAACACTATGTCATCTTTTTTTTACCGAAGTATCAAGTATTGAAAAAACCATATTTTAGGATATCCCCTATAGCTCACATTTAGTTCACCTTGATCCTGGTAAGTACCCAAAATCTTTGGCTGTGAAAAATCTCCCAACAGGGTTAACCACCCAAAATTGAACTTTCTTCAATTTTCAATCCTTAGCCCCTTTTCCCTTTGATTCTTCCAAAAACCCATTTTTCCCCCCCTCAGAGCCCGGGCTTTTACTTCATCTCATCGCTCTAAATCTCTGTTTCCAAACTTCCCCTTTTCTACTTTTTTCAAATTTGAGCCAACGTTTTTATTGAAGTCGAGGCTTCTTTACCTTTTTTGGCCATCATTCCGACCTGTGTAATGCGTGTTGCCCCGGTGCCCCCCTGGACGTCGTGATCTCACTCTTACTAAACCTACGAGCCGCCTCCCCGCCAGTTGACATTCGAACTGTTAGACCTTTGAGCCCGACTTGTTGACTTTTGATATTTTCCTGGGGTCCCGTTTTGGGTTCTGAAAGGATGGAGTTTATTTCATATCTTCCAGGTCATGGCCTCACATGTCATTTTTGGGAATTTTCTTGCCCCAGAGATGCATCGATGAGTGGAGATGCCGTTTCCCTTTTTTGGGAAATTTCTTCATGGCTGCTAAACCAGTGACCTTTCACTTGGGAAAAAGCAAAAAACCCGAGCTATTAGGGAAAGTGAGAACAGGTTGTAATTTGAGAACAAAGAAGAAAAAAATTGTCCCCCACCAGGAGCAAAACCATAACAATGCAGTTCATGACAAGAATCTGATAAAAATAAGCATATGCTAATGTTGAAAGTCAAAGTTTGTATGAGATTACCAAAATTATTATAAAATGAGAAAGCTGTAGTGGATGGTGAGATTGGGGCCTGAAAGTCACAAAATTCAAAAATTGTTAACCTTTTGCTTTTATGAAAAAAAAATATTTTTTTGGATAACTTTAGAAAACAAAAACAATTAAATATGCAAAACGCGAGTAAGTAGGAAAAAAACAACAAAAACGTACTGAAAAAACATTTTTGGGGGGTTATAATTTGTTTGAGAAAAGTATTGCCTCCATCAGTTCCTCCTTCAAAGATGACCTCAATTCTGATCTCATTATTTCCAGGCTTGAGAACGGCCTCTCTACACTAACTTTGGTTGGGTGCAAAGCGGTGACTGGGTAACATCTCCAACAATGTCAGGTAATAAAGGAATTGCCTCATGCACAATCAGTTCTGATGAACGGTTGAACTTTTCTACTTCTTTGCCGCAGCGGCTAAGGGGTTAAACAGCGCGGGCGGGTGGCGATGCCCCCCCCCGCCGAACCAAAAGGTGTTAGCTGCGATTTAAATTACACTTCAGAGAACCCGCCCCCCAAAGCTCCTTAGCGACCCTGGGACGTACTCATAATAAAATACAGGCAGCAACATTCAGCTGATGTTAGGATTTTGTCTAAATTAATTACGGTACTATTTATTTTCCACTTGATAACAAAAATATAGAGAGATAAAAGTAGATGATTTCACCTTACCTTTATATATGTCTGCACGGACTTTGACATCACAATCTCAAAGCCATTGTCTCCAGACTTTGAGGTGACGGATGTAAGGAGATGATTGTAATGAGCAGGTGTACGGTAAACCGTAGGGTTAAATGTTCGCTCACAGTCCCCTGAAAGCAAAACATAATTTGCAGAGCTAATATTAGACACATATCATTTTGGATACGTTCAGGTCCCTTATATATACACATGAATTACAGCTTATAAATGGATACAAATTGAGCTGTCAGTGGATGGTAATTTTAATGGCTAAATGAAATGATGATGAAAAATGTCAAGCTTTTAAGTTAGCTGTTAAGTAAGATATCAAGTATACAGCAAATTCTAATTTTATCCATTAAGATATCAGATGGACTGATATGCTAGTTTTACACTGGATGCTTAGTTCAATCTGAAAATAATTTCATAAAAGATCACATTTGGAGGGGCTTTTGTTGTTTGACCTACCTAGTATTTCAATTATCAGACTTTTAGGAAAAAAAATAAAACCACAGCAAATGTGATTAAATAAACTATACTTATCACCAGAACTGCATGGCAATCCAGCATGGAAGCTCTAGTGGGCACTCTGTTATCTGTTTACCAGCCTATAACCGTTGTAACCAATCAGCGGCCTCAGAGGTCAAGTGCCATGCTGCTGGCACTACAGCTCAGCATTGGGAGTCATGAGGCCAAGACTACAGCACATTAGCTGTTATTAACCCCTTACTAAGATATGACGCACAGTTACGTCATGAGATCAGTAAGGGGGTATGGAGTGGGCTTACTCACTAAGCCTGCTCCACACGCAGCAGGTAATGGCTGTTAGTTGGTAGCAGCAGACTTCAGCTGTAACTCTCTAGATACCACCGTGAACCTAATTACAGCATGTAAGGGAATATGGAACCACTCCGTTACCTAATCACACTTTTCTTCAATATATTATTTTTACAGAATTGTGTACAAGCGATCCTGACCCCTAGTGGTCAAGTACCATTGGTGGACTCAAAGTAGAAGTGAAAAATAAAATGAAAAAAAAAAAATGAAAAGTTCAAACATCCATCTTTTCCCACTTTACAAACAAAATGCTAAAAAAATAAAAAGTAACATAACTGGTATCCTCGTGTCCGGAAAAGTCCAAGTTACTAAAAAATATTATTCATCCAGCAAGGTGAACACGATAGAAAAAAATACCCAACACCAAAAATTGCATTTAACCCATGATGATATGAGTACAAATTACACTTCAACCCTCAAAAAATAACCCTCACTCAGGTCCATAGACAGAAAAAATAAAAAAAAAGTTATTTGTCCCCAGAAAAACAAAACATATTTAAAAAAAAAAAAATATATAATATATTATATAATAATAATTATATATATTATATATATATTTTATATATATATATTTTATTTATTTTTTAAAGTACTATAAATAATGAAAACTCGAAAATTTGGTATCACTGGAATCGTAACAACCTGAAGAATACAGAGAGCACGTCATTTATACCAAAAGATGAACTCCATAAAACAAACTCCCACAAAAATGGCGCAATTGTATTTTAGTTACATTCCACCTCACAAAGAAATGTTTCTTTTTGTTTACCAGTACATTAAATGGTGCAGTCAATGCTACTACCAAAGAGTAGTCCCACAAAAAAACCATCCCTCAAACATCTATGTAGATGGAAAAAGTTATTGCTCTTGCAAAGCAGGATGGAAAGAACAAATGAGACATACACTATAATTACTGTGGCAGAAAGGGATTTGGGGGGCTTTAATTTTGTTGAAGGTTGGATGACCCTTTAAATAAATTAACAAACAATAAGATGAAAATTATTATGGCACTGCAGAGGTATTAAACAGTCACACGTCATGAAAGTCTAATGGCTGAATGAGCAAATAGACCTATATGAACAGTATGTTATATTTTGCGTCCAACTGCTTCCTAAATTTCATTAGCATGTATGAAGGAAGGCGCGTCGATAGTCGAGTCTCATTTTCACTGTATAATGCGCATGATGTATGAAAGTGGTGTGTGTGTGTTCATAAATGGTGTGTAAAGTTTGATACGCCTCGCCTATGTGTTAGGCGCATTACAGAACTTAGGCGCATAAGTAATAAAGGCTATAGATAGGCTGGAAATAAAAGAAAAGTCATTAGAATAGAATGTCAGTAAATAGAAACTATGGTACTGATCCTGCTTGGAGGACCACAAGTCACAGCAAGACCTGTGCTGTGCTGACTCTTGCCGTATGTGGAATAAAGGGTGAGAGCAGCAAAAAATACATTTCAAATTTAATGTAGTCAAAATTAAAATTTCAAAAAATCTGAACATCATCAGTGGGTTATTTAATGTAAAATTAGTTTTAGATTCTTTTAGATTCTTTTAATTTTAAATATATTTTATAAGAGATATTTTTATATTTTTGGGATATATATTTTGATATTAATTTTATATGACTTTTTTTTATTAAATTTAAATAATTTAATTTTATACAGTTTGATAATTATCATAAATTACTTTTTATTATTGTACTAGTGTAAGTTGAGAAATAAGGGACAGTTTTTGCTGTAATAGCAAACCTAGCTCTACTTTGACTCCTCAGGCAGATCACATTGAAATAGGTCTGCCTGTCAGAGCAGTAATGCGACTAGTTTTGCCGAACCACATTCATATATGTGTCTAATGTTAAAAGTGTGGTGCGACGCCCCCAGAACTGATCGCAGTGTGCCCTGATCGCTGGCTTGTTACACAGACAGCCCTGGGGCAACTCTAGATCCCCAGGATTGACTGTGCAGCCGTTCCCCGGGCTCTGTCAGGTCACCGGTAGTCCTGATCACCCGGCAGAGCAGGGGAAAGCCCTTTGATTATGCTGCAGTCACAAACCGCGGCAATCAAAGGGTTAAGCATCAGGAAGCGGAGGTTTCCCCCACTCCCCAGCATTTGCAGAGGCTCCGCTGGGAACAGGGCTGTGAAGTACAGCACTGTTCTCAGCACTGCTGCGCCGCCGGGAGCCGCAAATCCGATGTCTGCAGTGGCGTCAAAAGACGTTGCTGCAGACGAACACCAAAGACGGCGGGCGGGCGGTGGTTAACGGGTTAAACCTTTCACAACACTTGGCATACATGTACTTCATAATGTTGATGAGTAAGTATGGAGTGGTTTCAGGAGCTGAGCCTGTTCCCTACAAAGTTAGTTACAGCACTTGCTTTCATCATCTGGGACAGAGATGAATCCAATCCCAGTCATTTTGCTGGATACATTTTTCCCATATATACAGTATCTCACAAAAGTGGGTACACCCTCACATTTTTGTACATATTGCATTCTACCATTTCATTCTGCTATTTAATAGCAAGCAGCACCCAGTTTTCAGTTTTAAATAGCGCAAACCTCTGGAGAGGGGTCGTTGATCCAGGGATTTTTCCAATTGCCAGATTGGAGTCGAGAAGGAATTTTTTTCCCTAAAATGAGGACAACTGGCTTCTACCTCATTGGGTTTTTTTGCCTTCCTCTGGATCAACACTTTAGCACAGCAGGCTGAACTGGATGGACGTCTTGTCTTTTTTTCGGTCTTACACACTATGAAACTATATGTAAAGTATAGGATATTCTATTCTAAACAAACTACGCATTTCGAGCCTTCCGCACTTCATCAGGTTCATAGACAAAATGACAACCTATTACACTTAAATAGTGAGGTGGCGCTCTCTGATCTCAATTACGCATCATATAATTAAATACATAAATATATAAATCTCTAAAACATTTCCCTAATAAACAATTAAATATGTATTCCCCAGAATTTTACATATAAATATAATACACATATAAAAAACAAATTGATCCTTTTAAAAAATATATGTATATTTAAAAAGAATCTGTTCGTAAACATGGTTCGTATGCTCTATACCACGGGTGTCAAACACAAGACCCGTGGCCTTGTGTTTTCCGGCCTGCCGCGATCTCCATGACTCCGCACGGCTGTTTTACCACAGCCGCGCAGAGTCAGTCAGCAGCTGCATACTCGGTGCAGCTGCTAGTACAGGAAGAAGGCAGGAGGGATCGTTTCCCTCCTACCTTCTCCCATGTATGTACTGTGCTCGGTGAGCACTGTACATACATACGGCGTCGCAGGGGGCGTGACGCATCGCTTTACTCATGCCCCCTGATGTGACGCGACGCTGGGTCTCCTCGTTCGGCAGCCTCTGCCGCCGAGGAGATCCCTGGGAGCTGCGTGACGGCGCGTCACGCTGCTTACACCGTACACCAGCTCCAGGACCGGACCGGGCTGTGCTGCACTTCCACCAGGTGAGTTTTTATTTTATTTTATAATCATTAGGGGGGCTATATGGGGAATCTGCATGGCAAACTGGGGGGCTTTTAGGGAGCATCTGCATGGCTACTGGGGGGGCTATGGGGCATCTACATGGCTACTGGGGGCTCTATGGGGCATCTGCCTGGCTACTGTGGGGCTCTATGGGGCATCTGCCTAGTTTCTGGGAGGCTATATGGGGCATCTACCTGGCTACTGGGGGGGCTGTATGCGGCATCTACCAGGCTACAGGGGGGCTATATGGGGCATGTACCTGGCTACAGGGGGGGCTATATGGGACATCTGCCTAGCTACAGGGGACTATGTGGGACATCTGCCCGGCTATAGGGGACTATGTGGGACATCTGCCCGGCTACAGGGGACTATGTAGGGCATCTCCCTGGCTACAGGGGGCATCTCCCTGGCTACAGGGGGCTATATGGGGCATCTCTCTGGCTACAGGGGGCTATGTGAGGCATCTCCCTGGCTACAGTGGGGCTATGTGGGGCATCTCCCTGGCTACAGGGGTGCTATGTGGGGCATCTCCCTGGCTACAGCAGGGCTATGTGGGGCATCTCCCTGGCTACAGGGGGGCTATGTGGGGCATCTCCCTGGCTACAGGGGGCATTTAACCTGGCCACATGGGGCAACTACCTGGCTGCAGAAGGCATATTACTACCTGGCTACAGGGGGCAAAATACCTATCTACTTACATGGGCAGATATAACTTTCATCTACAGGGGGCTTTATACCCACCTATCTACATACAAGGGTCATATGTGACTATCTACCTAAAGGGGGTAATATATTCTTCCTGGTTCCCCTCAAAGGGCTAATTATAATAGCAATACTGTACAAATGTAACAGTTAAGGAGACGTTCCATTTACACAGTTCTAAAATTATGTCGGCCCTTTAAGGAACGCCGTGAGGCTGATGTGGCCCCCGGTGAAAACGAGTTTGACACCCCTGCTGTATAATATTTCTATCCTACCACTAGGTGGCTGCCACGTTATACTTCTCTATACATAACTAAATTCTCTTCGGCTGCAATATAAACTAACCGCAAATCTCATGGAAAAAAACATTCTATTACGGAGAAAAATCTAAAAATCATTGAGGCCCCTAGAACATAATGTTTGGATCTTATAGATCCAAAACATCTCTTTTTTACCAAGTGCTTCTAACCTATTAGGAACAAATAAGGGGTATATAATCTATCGGTGTCACTTATATTTATTATCATCAACCCCATATTTTTCATTATAGTGACGCGAACCACTATGTAAGATAAATGTTTTCCTTCTATTATACAAGGGGTTCCCAAACTCCAGTCCTCACTCCCCACCAACAGGTCATGTTTTCTGGCTTTCCTTAGCAGTGCACAAGTGATTTAATTTTGCGCACTGGTGACTAAAATTTTTTCAGTGCATTCAGAGGGATATCCCAAAAAATGACCTGTTGGGGAGTTGGGGATGGAGTTTAGAAACCCCCTTTTTTATACCTATGTTTTTTAACCCCTTTTTGTTTAACGTTGCGCCACCTATGGTAGGAAAAAAATAGTATAGAGAACAACCAAGATTTAGAGCGATTATTTTTTAAAAATACATACATTTTTTTAAAAGGGTCTATTTTTTTTTTTTTGTGTATTTAAAATATAATATATATATATAAAATATTATATATTAAAATTAAAATTATATTTTTTATTATATAAATTTAAAATTCTGGGGCAAACATATTTTATTGTTTATTAGGGAAATGTTTTAGAGATATATATATTTATGTATTTAAATTTAAGATGCAAATTGAGTCAAGAGCGCCCCCACTTTTTTAAGTGTAATGGTTCATTTTGTCTATGAACCTGATGAAGTGTGAAAGGTACGAAATGCGTAGTTCATTTAAAAAAAAATACCCTATACTTTGAGGAGGTGTGTGCTATTTATCTATACGCATTTACCTGTTTTTTAGCCGAAAACTGTGTGCTGCTTGCTATTAAATAGCAGCTGTCTTTTTTATTTTTATTATTGCAACCAACCCTGATTAGTTAATCGAGGGCCCAAAAAAGGGGACCAGCTCAGCCCCCGGGAGACGATACTTCGAAAAAATTTTCATGATAAGTTGTGCCACTTACACAACAAGCAATTTGAGTCAAAAAATTTTGGACTTCTTTATTTTCTTTTGCCAACTTGTACACTAGGAAAGGCCTCTTTTTTCTTTTTTTCTCCTTTTCAGGGGACAACAAAGGGCGACTTTGTAGAAATGTTGTTCACCCTTTTTCGGGTGTACAAGCACCTAACTGATAGTCTACGATGTCTAATGCCCCCTATTAATGTGTTGGGCGCATTTTTTCGAAAAGACTCGACACTTTCCCTGATATGAGGGGTGTTCGGGGGTTTTTTGTTATGGAAAAGGGTGTCCACACCATTCCCGTAATATTTTAAAACACATATATATTGGGGTTCGCCAAAAAATTTTGGCGCATTATTAGAGAAAAAGCTAGTGGCCCTGGCCCGAGGAGTAAAGTGGAGAAATTTGCATAAGGGGCAAAAATGTAATATTTCTAAATTTACACCTACTTTAAATAAAAAGAATTTATTAATTTATAAAACTGTTCAAAATTTTAAATTTTTTAAATTTTTAAAGAAAAAAATGATAGATAAAAAAATATAAAAATATAATATCCCAAAAAAATTCCTATAAAATGTATTTAAAATTTAAAAAATCAAAACAAATTTTACAAAAAAAATCATTGATTTTATTTTTTAGATTTTTATATTTTAAAAATTTTTTCTACATTAAATTTTACATTTATTTTTTGCTGCTCTCACACTTTTATCTCATACAGCAAGAGCCAGCACAGCACAGGGATTGCTGGGACCTGTGGTCCTCCAAATGGCAATAAAGCTTCTATTTACTGACATGCTATTCTAATGATTTTTCTTATTTCCCCTGCATAACCTTAATTCAGTAAGTGTATAAAATTCCACACACACAAAGGCAAGAAGGATTAAGTTTGCTAAACTTTTATAAAATCAGGATTTTTACATGAAACTGTTGTACAGTGTTGTTTCCATACAAATTTACATAGTTTTGCATAGTTTTACATAATTTTTGCATAATAGGGTTTTTTTTAGCCAGAGGACAATGTGATCGTTTTGTTAGACGTTTCGGTTGATGTCAACCTTTCTCAATAAGATCACAAGTCGGGCTGGTGCCAAGAAAACTTGAGCAAAAGGAATGTATGGAATGCTGTAAAGGAACAAATTGCGCTGTAGGGGTCCGATGTTGAAATGCTTGGACGATGACGGCTGGGAGTCCGAGTTTTTGGCCATAGAGGGGCCACAACGTCTAAACCCCTGGGAACAAAATAAGTACACCCCAATAAAATGGACAAAAGTGCCCAAAGTGTAAAAATTTTTTTTTTTGGCCAAACCCTTTTTTTCCAGACTCCTTAACTCTCTTTGGAGCTTCACCAATTGCCCCTGGGGAAACCTCTTCCACTCCTCCATGCCACACGGAGCTCTGGATGTTTTGAGACCTTGTGCTCCTCCACCTTCCATTTGAGGATGCCCCACAGATAATCAATAGGGTTTGGCTAGTCAAGCACCCTCATTTTCTTTAGCAAGGCAGTGGTCACCTTGGAGCTGTGTTTGGGGTCGTTATCATGTTGGAATACACTTGTCTTTATAGTCCTCACCTGGTTTCACCACGCTTGACACCATCTGAACCAAAGTTTACCTTGGTCTCATCAGACCACAGCACATGGTTCCAGTAATCCAGGTCCTTCTTCAGCAAACTGCTTGCAAACGGCTTTCTTGAGCATCATAAAAGAGGCTTTCTTCTGGGATGACAACCATGCAGACCAATTTGATGCATTGTGTGGCCTATGTTCTGAGCACTGGCAGGCTGACCCCCCACCCTTTTAACCTCTGCAATAATGCTGGCAGCACTCATACTCTAAGTGCACTAAACTTCTTTGGTCGACCATGGTGAGGCCTGTTCCGAGTGGAATGTGTCTTGTTAAACCTCTGTATAGTTTTGGCCACCACGTTGCAGCTCAGTTTCAGGATGTTGCCAATCTTCTTATAGCCGTGGCCATCTTTATGTAGCGCAAAAATTCTTTTTTTCAGATCCTCAGACAGTTCTTTGCCATAAGGTGCAGGGTTGAACTTCCAGTGACCAATATGAGTGTGAGAGTGGTATCAATAAATTTAGCACACCTGCTCCTCATTCACACCTGAGCTCTTGTAACACTAACAAGTCCCATGACACTATGTGGGGAAAGTAAGTCCTTCCATAGAACATCAGAAATAGCTGATGGAAGCTGAAAATCACTTTCTGTGTTGAGGACAGGAGTTTCTTTGGGTCATGGACTTTATACACAAGGTACCAGAAAAAAAGAAAATGGGGCCCTTACCTGGTGCCCAGAGGAGCCACTCGTCCTGGCACATGTAAAGAGCAGTACAGGACATGTACCGCACTGTACTGTAGAGAGGCTCTACTAGACCACCAATTACTGCATGCAATTCACAGATGAATGCAATTGTATGATATAAATTCAAAAGAAAGACCATTGTTTGTGGAATATATGATATCCCGAGGCCTTTGGAAGCTGATGGATCACTGTATACGTTTTCATTTTTGTCCCAAAACTTCTCATTACCAGTCTTTAGCGTAACAAGGCCACCAGAAACAAACTCCAGGCTTGTCTCTATGTGCTGTACTCTTGTACTCAAGTATTTACACTAGATTAGATAAATAAGTCCTGTTCTTCCTTGTTCTAGTTACGCAATTGGGAGTAATCATAGAAATGAAACCATTGCAGTTTCATGGGGGAAGGGATCGCTTAAAAACAAAGTGACTATTGCTATTGGGAGTCAGAGGGAGTGTGAAATCCAGCTTCCGTCCCAGGCTCTGTCGCTCTCTTGCAGCTATCAACCTTATCTGTGATCCAAATAAGCCAACAATTATTCCACCTAGTCCAACATGAACATGCACGCTAGGCTGAGCATGTGTTTTTAGTGTTAAAAGGGCATTGCCAGTCTCTTCCCCAAGGGAGTAAAGGATCAGGCATGTGGAATTCAATCCTCTACCCTACGACATAACTGTCACATTATCAAAGTGTATGGGTATCTATATAGCTTTAAGGGGTTGTCTCACAATGCTGTTTTAGGGTATGTTCCCTGTTTTTAGATGCATGTTTGGATCCTTGTTTCTGACCCTAAAAGGACCCAAACATGCATCTAACAGTGCAGTGTGATTTACATTGCTTTCAATGTATAACACCCATCGGCGTTCAGACGAGTGATTGCCAATGCATGTTTGACATGCATCTTTGTGATGCGTCTTTCGGATCACATGTCAGTTCTTTATCCAAAAGATGCAGCAGGTTCCCTATTTAAAACTATAGGGTGTGTTTCTGCTGCAGCAAAAATGCATTCAAACACGCACCTGCTTATCAAAGGTAAAGAATCTAATCTTGTTAGAGATAAAGACTCTGCTCTGTCCAAACATGGTGATTTCACTCCTTGCTCTCTGTCTAATCAGGAAGGGATTCAGAAATACCGAAGTATAAAGAATGGATCCGGCGCCCTGTTCTAGAATAAACGCTTCCTCTCGGACAACGAGGATGTATTAAAATAAAGTATTTTATTCTAATAAAAACGGTGAAAAAAGTGTTTAAGCCTTTTCCACATTAACACTAAATTAACTCGTTTTGCGGCGTACACCGGCGCTTCATCAGATACAAAGTGGTACCACTTGTTACTATTTTGTATCTGATGAAGTGCCGGTGTACGGCGCAAAACGCATTAATTTAGTGTTAATGTGGAAAAGGCTTAAACACTTTTTTCACCGTTTTTATTAGAATAAATACTTTATTTTAATACATCCTCGTTGTCCGAGAGGAAGCGTTTATTCTAGAACAGGGCGCCGGATCCATTCTTCATACTTCGGTATTTCTGCATTGCTCGTACCCGCTGCCGTGTATTCGGCTTCGGAGTGAAGGATCAGTGGCTGCCGTTCGGAGGCTCGGAGAGAGCCAACCACGCACTTATGAGTGTTGTGCCTCTATATTGCTCTAAGCAGGAAAGATGGCGGACGTGTGCTAAGGGAGCTCCTGACCAGTGGCGTACTAAACCGGCCCAAACAAACCACCAGCGGCTATCTCTGGACCATACACCTGTCCCGGAGGGAGGAGAATGTCCCGGGACTCACCTTGGAGACTCTAACACCTCTGCGCATCTTCTGCAGCTGACGGCGAGTCCCCGAAGCTCTGTACTGCAGGCGCGTTGCCGCGCGCCACAGCCCTGAGGGAAGCTCAGCTCAGTTCAGCTCCGCATTACCGGCCGCTCGATCACCGCGCTTTCCGCTACTCAAACTGCAGGGAGACAGCAATAATACACCGGCACCGCATATGGACCACATCACCATTCGCCACAGGGTCTTTCTGGCGGTGAATACAGAGGGCCCCTCCCCTACTTGGATGGCCAGCGGCCATTTTCACAGCAGAGTCTCACCTGCCTACCCAGTTTAATCTACTGCGGTGCCTCCTAAGTACCTAAAACTGCCCTACCTCTGGGGCGACAGCTGCAAAACCTATTTCCCTGCTATAAACTCCTCAGGGAGCTACCCCGAACAGCTTGACTGCCTCTCCTGACAGGACCTGTTCCTCTATCGAACAGCCCGCGAACTTCTCCCCTCACAACAAGCCTTCACAGCACTTAACAGGCACTCCACGCCAGAAGCTGTATTCAAAGTAAATCCTGCTTCATATACTTGCTCCAATACAGTAGAAGTTACAAAATCACTTTGACCATAAACATTCATTGTCACCTTTGGCACAGACATCTTGGAATACCAACCAGAGAGTGCCTCCATAAACAGTACGAGCCAGAGAGTGCCTCCATCACCTGTCCCAGCCAGAGTGCCTCCATCAACTGTCCCAGCCAGAGAGTGCCTCTATCAACTGTCCCAGCCAGAGAGTGCCTCCATCACCTGTCCCAGCCAGAGAGGCCTATTCAACTGTCCCAGCCAGAGAGTGCCTCCCCTCACCTGTCTCACCCCGAGAGTGCCTCCATCAACCTGTCCCAGCAGAAATGCCTATCACCCGTCCCAGCCGATTTTCCGT
>JAODAL010066292.1:0-17830 GCA_025379985.1 Phyllomedusa bahiana | reverse complement strand
TAACCAAATTTTACGTTGACGCAAAAATCTTTGCTCTCTGTACTATGAGATGTTGTACTTTTGTATACCCAGTTCTCAGAGTATAATTCTGGAAGAGTTATAAAGAGTTGTAAAGAGGTATCAAAAAGAGCGATCAACCACCTCCCTCTGAAAATTTGGGGAACCCTTTATATTCTAGTCAGCAAACAGAGAGACCAAGGAGTGTCGGCAGTAGCTGCCAAGCATTGGTTGGCAAACGTTAGAATGCTGAAGGGTTTAGAGGACAACATTACTAGAGACCTTAAGTAGGAAAAGTTTGAAAATCGGCGTATTGTGCGAGCGGGGAGAGGAGACGTATGAGAACTGTGGATTACCGTAATGACTGGGACAAAATCCCCCCCATTTAGCACAGTACAGCGCAAAAAACGGGACGAAATACGTCCCATTTTAAATTTTGGTGAAATAGCCTTTATCGCTTCACACTTCACTTTTCGGGGGCATTACAGGACAAAACTGACCGAATAACTGAAGTGGGAATTAGCCTACAAAGAAATGTCAGGGGCAGCGGAAAGAACTGAGCGAGGGCTAAATCCTACAAAAATAAATAAAAATAATCTTTTTTAATAGCGCCAACATATTCTCAGCACTTTAAAATTAGAGGGTATAAGCACGATAAACCCAGACATACATTATAAAAAAAACTCTTACAAATCAGACACGAGGTGTAGGGTCCTGCTCGCAAGAGCTTACAATCATTGGGGAAGCTAAACAAAGGGGTGAAAGTGCTTGGTTTACAATGCTCCAACCATGTTACTAAATATGGGGATATACATAAAAAAAGGGATAACCTGCCATCCCAACCCTACATCTAAAACAAAAACAAATTTTGGGGGCTTAAAAATTAGGGGGCGGGGAGCTTGTCTAAAAGAAATTTTCAAGCGGGACTAAAAACTGTGAGGATTGTGATGTGCCTGATCACATGGGGTAACAAAAATGCAATAGTTGTTCCTGAACGGCACAGGTCCAGTACAGGGGACGTCACAGCGGGGGCACCCCTGAGGCCGCAGCTTCCGTGTCATGTACGCCGTGTGTTGCCCCAAAAAAGGTCACCACTTTCTCAAACCCCCCCTTTTCCCTTTCGCTTCCCACAGCCAAAAACTACTATGTCTTGCCTCTGCACCCCTATACAGTGAGGACGAACTATTTGAGGACAGTGTCAGCAAAAAGGGGGGAAACATCCGCTGCTTTTTGCAGGGGGGTTTTTGTTGCAGAGGTTGGCTCTGTACAGCAAAACCATTTATGGGGACTGGGGGACAGGCAAACACTAATGATGAAGCCGATCGCAAAAATGATGGTGGGGGCAAGCAAGCTGGGACAATTATCATGCCCTAGTTAAACAAACATAAATGCCCCCCCCAAAAGGAAAATTTAGCCCCCCCATGCCTCTTTCGCCCCCCTTTTCTGCCTGGGGAGAAGTGGCACCCAGGGGGGCGCCTACCTTCGACTCCCCTCCCGGGCCCTGGAAGCAAAAGCTTCATAACATCATCACAAAATCACCTTTGGAAAGAGAGCGCAGCTTGCGGTCAGGCAGTACGTACCCAATTTTTTTGATAAGACCCAAAGGGGGCGAATATGGCTTTAATAGAATCTTGGGCAGAAAGAAAAGCGTGATCGGACCAACGTTGGCACCACAGCCCTGCAAAAAACATGTAGCATCACCAACAGTGGCCTGAAAAACGTGCCCTAAATTTGGGGTGGTCCATCCGTCCAGCAACCACAGAAACCCAGAGGCCCCTCCCTTTTTCAGGCAGTCAAGGCAGTCAAGGCAATAAAAATGGCCTGCCGAAGACAACTGCCTATTTTTCACATCACTACGGGTCCAATGCTCTGCTCCCGCCACCAGGGTGCCAGCACTCGTTCTTCGAGATATTGCCAAGAGACACAGTATCGTGTAAGATCCAAGTGCAGAACCTGACCGTCTCCGCCAATTTTGTGGTTTTGCTTCCCTCCCTTTTCAAGTCCCGACATTCCACACCACCAAAGCACACCCCCATTGAGATGAACAGAACAGAAAATTTAATAACGGGCAAAACAGGGGGAAATTGATGAAAAGGGCAAAACAGGGGGAAACCGTTTAACAAGGCAAAACAGGGAAAACCGATAACAGGGCAAAACAGGGAAAATCATAAAAGGGCAAAAAAGGAGAAATCAGAACAGAGAAGCCATTAAATTTTCTTGATGACCCAAGGGATAGGAATCCCACTGTGTAAATTTTTTTTTCACCATGGCAGCTATTTGGGGGCACCTGCCATTTGCACAAACCCCTTTTAGGAGGCCACATTTTTTTCATCGCCAGGACTACAGGATAATAACGTCATTCCAGCTTCATGCTTGGAACAAAGGGGCAAAATCTAAAGGGGAGGGGGGGAACATGGCGACTACAACCACGGCCACAAGATCCAGTGGGGCTGAAATGGAGGAGGAAGACACTGAACCCAACAGTGTCTGGAAAAAAGTGTTTTTTTTATTCAGTGACAAAAGGGGCAGGAGCAGCCCGAAAAGGGATTAAAGAAGAAAAAACCAAGACACACCGTGGGGATAACGGGAGTTGGAGACAGGGGGTCCCTCAGATCACTTGCCAGGGCCTGCTGCATCTGATTTGCCTTGCCCGTTACAGCTGAATTGTCACCACTGGGAAAGGATGACTTCTGGCTCTCCATCCTCTTGGGCCCCGTTACCCGGTCCAAAGGGGACATTTTTTTACCCCCCAAAGGGGGGACAAACTCAAATACAAAAGAGACATCCATGAGTCATTGGGCCCCTGCCCATTGTGCCACGTCCCGCACTAGCAGGGCGACTGGGGGGTTTTATCAGCGCCAGTACCACTGCCACGGCTACTGTGGGGGATTGGGGGGTTAGGATAAAAACAGCCCCCTCAGCAGCAACCCGAGCAAACCTGGAAATTTGAAGAGCACTTTATTCACCCCCTTTTAATTTGGTACCCACCATAGAAGACCTGAGCAACCATGAACCTGGATTCTTTTGGCTACTGACTCGCCTACTATCTGATCTGCCACCCCCTGATCCCCACACGCTCCCGCTGCTCCTTCAACCACTCACCATTTTTATCAGGGACTGGTTTGACACCCCCCTCCCCACTCTTCCTGGGAATTATGTAGCCTTCTGACTTTTGCCACCCACCACTCAGGCTCTTCAGCTGCTGCTGCATCCCCAGGCGGGATTTTCCCAGTCACCTCTGGCTTGATGTTGCTGTTACGCCACCTCCCCATTATGCACCTAGCTGCCCCACCTCAAAATTATGACTTTGGCCCGCCTTCTGGCCTGATCTGCTGTTGCTGCCCCCCCTTTTCACACGTGTGCTTTTGCCAGTCGTGGCCTAACAACTGCTCCCATCCACATCTGTCATTTGCCATTTTTGGCCTACCAGCGGGGTGCCAACTGACCACTCCCATCAACCACCCGGGTTTTTTCAAATGCTGTTTCCACCCTCCACCACCATCCCTTGTTACTATTTTGGTTTTCCATTTCTTTTAATTTCCCAAAAAGAGTGAAAAGGTCAAACACAACCGTTTGTGATTTTGGAGAAGCCATACGTATAAAAAAGGGGTCTTTTGCGGGAATGTCTGATGAGTAGATAAAAAAAGCGGGAGTGGAACAAAACACAGAAGACATCAAATATTCTATTACTTTTTATTTTTGGGGATCAGCCCTGTTTCCTTTTGGTTTTTTGCAATGATGGATTTTTTGACCAATTGAAGGGGACACGAAGGATCAAAGTAATGGGAAAATGATTATTTACGTCAATGCAAAAAACTGATGACACCCCTTCACTCTTTTGGGGGGGGGTCAAAATGAACAACAGCACTGCTCCTCCACCGAGACAGCCCTCCTAAACCTGCGCCCGGGGGATTTTCCATAGGAACACGCATGCAATTCGCACCTTAGCCCAAACTTTCTCGGAATGAGACCGCCGTGCAAACCAAAAAAAAGGGGCTCTCCCAAACGAGTCAAGGGTTGTGGCCGCCAAGACATCCCATCGCCCTCAGGGCTTAATCCGGTTGGCCCCCCCATTGATTGCCTTCACCGAAAGGAAGAAAACTTTGGCAAAAGCTTTAAATTGGCTCAACCCGCCGGTTTTTCCCCGCCGGCACCGGGGTTTTTAGAGGCCTCCTGTGCAACAACCGCCAACACCCCTGAGGGGCCCATGCAGATTCCTGTCCCCTCACTGACAGGGTTTTGGCCCAGCGTCGGCAAAATAACCTGTGCCTCCATGTGGCAGCCAAGCACTTTCCGGGGGAATTGCCCCAACCCCAGCATGCGGGAAACTCCCCCCACCTATGTTCTGTGGAGGGCATTCCTAGGTGCAAAATTTCCCCCCCCATGCTATTATCTGGTACAGGGCGTCACTGATCTGGGCCTCGTTTTAATCTTGGGGTTCCGGGCTCAGGGTCAGCCGGGGGAACTTTACCACCGGTCTCTAGTAATCCCATTATCTCCCCCCGGGTTTTCCAAACCGGGAAAAAGCCCCGGGTTTTTTCCCTTTGGGTCACGGGGAGCTGCTTAGTGACACCATACAATTTAACCACCAAACGACTGCCCTCCATGTCCCGGGCCCTAAAAAAGGGAAAAAATCTCCTCTATTGTTGCCTCGCTCCTTTTCCCCGCGTCCTCCTTGGTTTTTTTTCCCCCAGGGCCCTACAGCTTTTTTCTCCCTACGCTGGACGGGACACTGGTAAAGTAACTCGGGGGGCCCCTAATTGCCTGAGCCCTTTGTCTGGTGGCACCTCGCCCGTGTTTCCCCTGCCCCTGGGCACGACCCCCCACGACCCCGGGGCCCGTTCTCCCAGGGGGAAAAATTTTTAAAAGATTTCGCCGATGTTTTCTGGGAAAAAACAAGCAGAGAAAACCCCCCACATCACCCCTATACTGTCCAAATTGACCCAAAATGCCGGGTCCCAAAGCCCCTCCACAAAGCCCAAACTCCCCCTTGCCCGTTCCGGAAACGCGGGCCCTTTTCCCGTTTATATTGGGGAAAATCTCCCAAAAGGGGTTTCCTTTTGGAAATCCTCCTCTCCCGCGTGACCCGGGGTCTTTTTTGAAAAAAAAAGGAGGGTTTCCTTAGGCCCTGCATGGGTTTTAATTGGGGCCTAAACCAAAAATCACGGTGAAAATAGTTTATCCGCTGTTTTTAAATCACAAAAACTTTTGACCCCCTTTAAAGGGAGCAAAGGGTTTTTTACCAACTGGATCTGAGGGGGCCTAAAATTTTGGTTCGTACCGCAA
Organism: Phyllomedusa bahiana; assembly: GCA_025379985.1. Classification (NCBI taxonomy): domain Eukaryota; kingdom Metazoa; phylum Chordata; class Amphibia; order Anura; family Hylidae; genus Phyllomedusa; species Phyllomedusa bahiana. The sequence continues at coordinate 12,547 of JAODAL010066292.1, read as the reverse complement.
GGCGAAAATGGAAGACCGTTCAACACCCGGGACGGAAATTTGAGTACCGGGTTCATGCCATTGGGTCTGTGAAAATTGCACCCCCCCGTTTTTCCAAGACTCATAAACGACTCTTCAAATCTCCCTACCCTGTGCCCGGGGTCTACCTACGACATTTTGGTGTTCTCTCCCAACCAAACCCCCCGCACCCCACACCCATCAGGTATTGAGCCCTCCGAGCTAACCACCTGTATGTCAAGCGGGGGAATGCCTCTTCCATCAAGCCCGCCTCCATTTTCTGGGATATTTTCATCTCGTCAAGGGGTAAGAATGGATCCAGCGAAACTGTCGCCGGTTGCCGTGGGCCACGCCCAATCGGCCTGCGGCCATACAGCGATTCCCGGGGTTCGCAAATATTACCCCCAATCATTTTACACTTCTCCCCCAATGCTCCATATGACTCCACGAAAAAAAAACCTAACCCCCGACTGGCCCCCCGAAGCCGAGGAGGCATTCTTTTAAACTCAAACCCCCCTTTTCCACGCATCTGTTCTGTCGGGCCGGACCCCGCAAAACCCTTTCCGCTGGAAGTTGATGCCCCATCGTGGGGGGTCCCGAGCATTTTTCACGCCAAAAAAGGGCCCACGGGAACGGCAGTGTGGCTGTTTTCCAAGACTTCTCGCCGCGGGGAGAACTACACTATTGGGGACCGGGAGCATTAACCATTAAACGGCTTTTGGAATGGCTTATCTGCTGGAAGGCGCCCGCCATCCCATCTGTATCTACTCGGATCACAAAATCCGCCAGTATCTCCAGACAGCTCAGCGACTTAACCCACGCCAGGCTAGGTCGTCGCTCTTTTTCTCCCGGTTCGACTTCCAGATCCATTTCCGGCCCACGGAAAAGAATGTGAAAGCTGATGCTTTCTCTCGTGCCTCCACGTGGTGGTGAAGAAACTACTCCTGAGCACATAATTCCCCAGAACGTCTATCTCTGCAGCTCCGGTTTGACCTCCGGAAGGTTCCCCTGGGAAGACAACGTAACCCCTGCGCTCCGCAGACGTATCCTGAATGGGACATTGCTTTTTGGGTGGCCGGTCACCCTAGTGCTCGTAAAACATTCCTCCTGATATCTCAGTTCTATTGGTGGCCAGACCTCTTAAAGATGTCAGGGACTTCGTTGAGTCCTGTACCTCCTGTGCCCGCAACAAGACACCTTGTCACAAGCCGGCAGGCCTATTACATCCACTACCCTTCCCTACTCAACCATGGTCTCACGTAGCAATGGACTTTGTAACCGATCTTCGTCCTTCGGCTGGCAACACCATTGTCTGGGTGGTCACAGATCGGTTTTCCAAAATGGCACATTTTGGCCCTTTGCCAGGCCTGCCGTCTGCCTCTCGCTTGGCTGAGCTATTTTCGGTTACACGGACTTCCCCTGCAGATCGTCTCGGATTGGGGGGTTCAGTTCGTTTCCAAATTTTGGCAGGCCCTTTGTTCTCAACTCCAGGTAAAACTTGACTTCTCCTCAGCTTACCACCCCAGACAATTGGCCAGGTGGAGAGTCAACCAGGTTCTGGGGTGTTACCTGCGCCATTTCGTATCAGCTCGGCAAGATGACTGGGCCAACCTACTTCCAGGGGCGGAATTTTCATATAATTCCCTAGAGTCGAAGTACGCGGGAGCCTCTCCCTTCTACATTGTGTACGGTCTGCATCCCCGCCCACCTCTCCCGCTGGCATCCTCGTCTGAGGTTCCAGCTGCTGATACTCTGGTCTAGTACATGAGGACCATCTGGTCCCTGACCCGCCAATCTCTGCTCCGTGCTTCGGAGCGCATGAAGGCGCAAGCAGATAAAAGAAGAAGCCCTCCTCCTGTTTTCTCCCCGGGTGACAATTTGTGGCTGTCGGCCAAATATGTCCGCCTCAAAATCCCTACCTACAAACTGGGACCCCGCTTTTTAGGACCTTTCGAGGTCCTTAAGCGCATAAACCCGGTGGCCTATAAACTCCGGCTCCTACCCACCATGCGCATCCCGAACTCCTTTCATGTCTCACTACTAAAACCCCTGGTCCTGAATCGTTTCTCTCGGAAGGCAGTTCCTCCTTCATCTGTGGCTGATGCCTCTAATGTCTTTGTGGTCAAGGAAATCTTGGGTGTGAGGAGGACCAGAGGGAAACGATATTTCCTCGTTGACTGGAAGGGGTTCGGGCCTGAGGAAAGGTCTTGGGAGCCGGAGGAGAACATTCTGGACCGCAGTGTCATCCAGAGATTCCTCCAGTCCTAAAAGAAGGGGGGCCAAGGGGGGGGGTACTGTCACAGATGCCCCTGCGACCCTCGTCCCGGGTCACAGACGCATCCGTGCCCCGATGCCGAGCGGCGCCCCGTCCCGCACGTCGGGTCGTGGGTCCACTCGCTCCCCTGCCGGTGCCCAAGTCCACTTACCCAGCCACGCTCCTGCCCCGTCCGTCTCTGTCCCTCAGCGCATGCCTTCCCGCTCCCTAGGGCACGTGCGCGCCAGCAGTGTTAGATTTAAAGGGCCAGTGCACCGGTAATTGGCTATTTCCGGGCATTGCCCCTATTTAAGCCTACCTCTTCCTAGCAGCCTTGTCGGATCTTTAGTGCCCTTGCCTATTGAGAAAGCGTTCCTGTAGCCTTGTCTTGATTACCGTGTACCGAACCCTCTTGCCTACGTTTATTGACCATGAATCTCTGCCTCCTGCCCTGACCTTGCTGCCTGCCCCGACTACGAGCCTTCCTGACGAATCTGTACCTCGCCTACCCTTGGCCGCCACCGCAAGCAAGTTCCGCCAGTGGAAGCGAACTGGTAGATGTACAAATGTAATTTAGACATATAGAGGACCAAAAATTACAGGCACCTTGTATTTTAGTCCAAATTAACACAAAATCAAGAAGTTAAATTAAGCCTTGGGTATGAAATACTGTATGGAACAACCACATGTAATTTAGGTGTATATGGGACAAAATAAAAAAACACCCTGTATTTTAGTCCAAATTAACCCACAATCAAGAAGTTAAATTAAGCCTTGGGTATGAAATATCATACAGAACAACCCAATGTAATTTAGGCGTATAGAGAACCAAAAAATACAGACACCCTGTATTTTAGTGCAAATGAACCCACAATCAAGGGGTTAAATTAAGCCTTGGGTTTTAAATACCCTACAGAACAACCAGATGTAATTTAGGCATATATGGGACAAAAAAATAAAAGACGTTCTCTGTCCCATGTCACACCATGTGCTCGTGGCCATTTTACCAAAAAAAAGACGCTTCGTTCCGGCGAATCACCATAAACTACGGCTTCGTGCAGAACCAAAGTTTTCCTGAAATTCTAAACGAATTCCACTTCATTAGAATCAATTCGCCCATCTCTAAGCTTGTCTCAAGTGTCAGTCCTGTGGGTTTAGTAACAATACTGAATAGCAGGCTCCTTTCCAGACCATCCAGATGTCTGCACCCCTAGAACTCCTGATAAGAGATGAGCAATTAAATCAAGAAAAGTTTAAATCGAGCCAATTTTGACGTTTTCCGTGATCTCAAATCTATCTGATTTATTTCCTTAAAATCTGATCCAAAATCGCGATCGCGGAGTCAGCGCCATTTTCGTAGCTTCATGTACTTTTGGCGGCCAGCCAATCAGTGCAGAGCACAGAGGGGGCTCAAGAATGTCACCGGTGGGGGTGTAGGGATCTCATTGGCTGCTAAAATCACATGACTCTGCACTTCCTTCTGGACACTATTAGCTTACAGACTGTGAATGTATTGCTCTCTCTCTGCTGTGCTTTTTTAAAAGCAGGCAGACACTCAGTTTTCCAGCGATTTTAGAAACAGAAACCTGCTAGATAGATTAGTTAGGTTAGGGCAATAGCAAGATTAGGGAATTCTAGACAGTATTAGTCAGAGCTTTGGATATAGCTGCATACTGTATCTTTGCATTGCCCAAAACTTCCTTGCAGCAGTTTCTGAGGAGGGGGCAGCTTGTCCAGCAGACACTGTTACAGAAATCTCTCAAAAGAAATCACTTGGATAAAGAGGTTTATTGCAGAATATGTCATTCCATGCCACAATGTCCATGCTGCAGTGTAATATGGACAGTCAGTGTACAGGACACTGTTAGGAAATCAGCCCTAAACACAAATAGCTGTGATACAAAGGTTGTTTTAAGAAAATTTCATTCCGTGCCCCAAATTTGCATGCTGCAGTTCGGGGTGGACAGCAGGTGTAAAAGACACAGTTCTTCCATAAGCCTTAATTACACAGATATTCCATAGAAAAAAATCCTATTTCTTATCCTTGTTGCTTGTCGCATAAGACCACATTACTTAGATATTCCATAGAAAAAAGTCTATTGCTAGTCCTACTTGGCAGTTTTAAATTACAAGGACAGAAGGAAGAACACTGTTGAATGGTTGTCAGAGTTATTCCACAATACCTAATTTCATAGATATTTCGTAGAAAAAATTATATTTCTACTCCTGGTTGTCAGTTGTCGGAAAAGACCACATTTCTGAGCTATTCTGTAGAAAAAAGTCTATTGCTACTCCTACTTGGCAGTTGTAAATTACAAGGACAGAAGGAAGAACACTGTTGAATGGTTGTCGGAATTATTCCACAACACCTACAGTAATTTCATATATTCCGTAGAAAAAATTCTATTTCTACTCCTGGTTGTCAGTTGTCGGACAAGGCCACATTTCTGAGCTGTTCCATAGAAAAAAGTCTATTGCTAGTCCTACTTGGCAGTTGTCGGAAAAGACCACATTTCTGGGCTATTGAGTAGAAAAAAATCAATTTCTACTCTGGTTGTCAGTTGTCGGATCAGACCACATTTCTTAGATATTCCGTAGAAAAAAAATTCTAATTCTACTCCCAGTTGTCAGTTGTCGGAAAAGACCATATTTATTACATATTCCGTAGAAAAAAAAGTCTATTGCTAGTCCTACTTGGCAGTTTTAAATTCCAAGGACAAAAGGAAGAACACTGTTTATTGGTTGTCACAACACCTAATTTCATAGATATTCCGTAGAAAAAATTCTATTTCTACTCCTGGTTGTTAGTTGTCAGAAAAGACCACATTTCTTAGATATTCCGTAGAAAAAAATTCTATTTCTACTCCTGGTTGTCAGTTGTTGGAAAACACCAGGTTTTTGAGCTATTCCGTAGAAAAAAAATTCTATTTGTACTCCTGGTTGTCAGTTGTCGGAAAAGACCACATTCCTGAGCTTATTCCATAGACAAAAGTCTATTGCTAGTCCTACTTTGCAGCTTTAAATTACAAGGACTGAAGGAAGAACACTGTTGATAATTGATAGAAACAATTCTGTTTCTAATCCTAGTTGTCAGTTGGAAATTATAGGGATTTAAGAACACTTGTGATTTGCTGTCTTTGCAGTACAGTTCTTCAATAAGAGAATGTGAACAAATCTTCTAGACCTTTTTAATATTTATTTTTCTGAACATGGAGCGAAGTAGAGCAAGGAGGGGAGTAGGACGTGGAGCTAGAGGTACAAGACAAGGTGCTCCTTCCAGTGCTCCGGACAACACACAAGCGAGCACATTGTCAGTTGCCGGAACGTCAGGCCTGTCATCGGTTGGTTGGTTCCCTGTAAATCTCAGTACTGAAGAGCGTTTCACCTCCTCGTCCTCTCAGTCACGGCCATCATCATCATTGTCATCATCAGTCCAACCTGATGCAAACACAGCCCAAATGTCAACCAAATGTACAAACCACTGTGGATAATCCATGGTCTGAAGAGCTCTTTGATGACACAGTGCGGTTTGGGTCAGAAGGCATTTCAAAAGATCAAAAAGTCCAAGAGGATGATTTTGTCCCCTCTGACGCTCAATCGTTGATATCGTCAGAGGAGAAGGAAGCTGATCAGTCGGCAGAAATCCTGAGCGGTCAGCAATGCCTTGCAGTGTCTGTGGCTTCGAGCCCGCAGCTTCAGGATGTAGACTATCAGGACGAAGAAGTCACCTGTGATGATGATTTTGGTAACGACATTGCGGATCCAACGTGGTCTTTTCAACAACATTTGCTTGTGAGCGCTTCATCAGTGGAGGAAGAGGAAGATGATGGGGTAGTGTCAGTACGGGTCCGGCCTCAGAAAGGGAGAGGGCGGTCGCACAAGTCCACTGACATTAATCTGCCAGCCATGGTCAGTGGTGGCAGCGGAAACACTGCTACTAGGTTTTCACCGTCGAAGAGGTCCAGGACCTGTGAAGCCTGGGCCTTTTTTGATCAAGCCTCAGATTCGCCGACCAACGTCATATGCCGGATATGCCGTCAAAGAATAAGTAGAGGAAATCCACCACAAACATGAATAGGCACATGCAAATAAAGCATGAATAGCAGTGGCGGAAAAACTTGGAGATAAAAGGCCAAACAGGTCCTTGTCTGACAACCACTGTGACCTACTCTGTCTCCTCCTCCTCCTCCACCATTTCCAATACCAAGCGGTCCTCTTCTGTCCATGTCCCGGAGCGGCGTGAGCAAGCACTGTCGCCCGATTACCAGCACCAGAGACACAGCCTACCCCTTCTCCTTTCACCAGTTTGACCTGCATGCCATATAGCGGCCGGTCTAGCAGCCAGGCTTCTGTGTACAAGGTGTGGGAGCAGAAGAAATGCTTTCACCCCAACCATCCTAAAGCCAAAAGCCTGAATTGCCTTCATTGCCAGGCTGTTTGCCTTGGAAATGTTGCCTTTTCGACTGGTGGACACAGATGGGTTTCGCCACGTCATGCCCCCAATACCAGATGCCGAGCAGGCATTTCTTTTCCTGAAAAGCCATCCCTGCCCTGGCCAGCCACGTGTCAGAAAAAATCTCCAGCGCGGTGGCTGCCTCTGTGTCCATCAAAGTCCATCTGACTACAGACACATGGACTAGTAAGCATGATCAAGGGCGTTACATCTCAGTGACTGCTCACTGGGTGAGTTGGGCGGATGACTGTGTATCTGGTGATGATGGTGGGTCTCAGGCTCGGCGGACACTCTTCCACACTGCTGGGATGGTGCAGGTTCAAGATCCACAAGCTCCACGGGTAGCATCACGTGCCAAGAGAAACCAGGCTGTTCTGAAATTAATCCGTCTTGGAGACCATCAACACACAGGTCAAGAGCTGTGGACGGCTCTGCACAATGAGACCGACCAGTGGCTGGGTGCTATGAACCTGGCACCAGACAAGGTGGTGTGCGACAACAGGAAAAATCTCCTTGCTGCCCTTAACATCCCTTGCCTGGCACATGTCATGAACCTGGTTGTTTAGAAATTTCTAAAGCACTACCTGGGTTTTGACCACCTGCTGAGGAAGACTCGAGGTCTGAGCACACATGTCTGGCCCTCGCACCCTGCTTCGGCCCAACTGGCTGCGTTGCAGCATCATCTTGGCCTACCCGGCAACCGTCTTATTGTTGACGTGGCAACACGCTGGAATTCCACCCTCCACATTCTCCAGCAATTGTGGCAGCAGCGGTATTCCATTATGCAGTATGAAGTGGCGCATGGCTTGACAAGCAGTGGTGCAGACCTCGGAGTGTTGAGCCATAGAGAGTGGAGGCAGATGAATGATCTCTGCACCATCCTTGCCAGTTTTGAAGACGTCACCAAAATGGTCAGTCATGACGATGCCCTTGTCAGCATGACCATTGTGGTGATATTTGTACTGGAAAAAGTGTTAGACACTCTGAAGCAGGTCCCAGCGGTGATGGAGGAGGAGGTGGACACAGATGCGGACACAGAGCCTTACTTACTGTCGGATCTAGAAGGCCCGACTGTTTCCCAACTTTATAGGTCTTCTTTAGGCATTTTTAGGGTCCGGGCTGGTGCGGGGGCGGCTTTTCGACTCAGAGTAAATTATGGGGTAGTAGGGCTAGGTGATGTGAGGATTGGGAAGGGGAGGATGAGGATGGCGGGACACCGCGGTACCGTTTCCCTTGCGTGTAAGGGGGTTTGCACGATTTGAGGAGAAGGAAGACCTTTTTTTGTGCCCTCAAAAAAACGGGTTGGGAAACCCGGGCTGCTCTCACACATGATGCTTGGTGCACATGAAACTGACCCACACATAAAAGGCAATAAAATGAACAGCAGTTACTGGGTGGCCACCCTCCTTGCCCGTTCAAATCAAAAGTAGCAAATTTCCCCCCACACATTTTACAATAAAAAGCAGGAATTTGAGACCCTGATCATTGATTTAACCCAAAAAATCTGTTGCGTCTTCTTCAGTTCTAATGTCACGTGGAACAACTCACCGTGCCGCAGTAGAGAAGCAAGTAGCAGCAGCAGGCAGGGGGCAGAACCTAATGGGTTTAATGGGGCAATCGTTTTTTACCACCCTCACAACACCAAAAGGCAAGGCGGAACGAGGGGGGGGGGAAAAAAAGACACTGTCTTAAACCATCGTCCATGACTATCTGCATCTCAAAACCAGTTTTTGGACTTTGGGCCCGACCCCAAAAAAATTCTGGGTTCCCAAACTGATGAATGGCCCGAGCTTGCCGGCAGCATAGAAGCGTTATTGCCCAGCAGCTAGCGTTACTCTGAAAAACATTTTCAGCACAGCTTGGGGGGTGATAACAGACAAAGGGATCCGCTTTCCCCGAGAATGTGGTCGTTTGATTTTATCAAAATGAAACAAACGTGGTCTCTGATTTTTGTTGCAGGCCCACCCATTAGTAAACTGTATCTGGCCTACTTCACAATTTGAAATAAACATTCCTCTTTGAAAAAAAATGGCCTATTGAAAAATATTTATTCAAAATACTCATTTCTTATTGCTAATTGTATTGTGTCCAAAAGGTCATTTTGCTAGTTTTGTGGTCAGACAACTGTAAAAGACACCAATAGTAAAGGTCTTATTGAAAAAAACCTTATTCCAAATACTCATGTGTTCTTGAAAATTTTAAGCAGTGTCAATGGTTTTGGGGTCATGCTGCAGTAAAAAACAGCAATAGTCAAGGTCCTATCCCAAAAAATCATGTTTAAAAAAAACTCTTTTATTCGTTCTAATTTTATAGTGTCAAAAAGGTCATTTTTGCTGCTTTTGGGGTCATGCAGCTGTAAAAGACAGCAATAGTCAAGGTTCTATTCAAATAAATATTGTTTCAAATACTCATTTCTTATTGCAAATTTTATTCTGAGTGTCCATAAGGTTTTTTCTGCTGGTTTTGGGGTCAGGCTACTGTAAAATCCTAATCCTAGTTGCCAGTTGGAATAATTTGGGATTTAAGAACACTTTGTGACTTGCTGTTTTTGGAGTACAGTTCTTCAATACGAGACTTTGAACAAATCTTTACCTTTTTAATATTTATATTTTTGAACATGGCCTGCCCATGCTGTGGCGGCTCCTGTGAGTCTCATTTAGAAGAGCGCCCAATCTGTTCTTCATGGGTTAACACACCCTGCATCCAGCGGTTTTAACTCCTCTTCCTATCAGCCACTAATATCGTCATCATCATTATCAGTCTAAACTGAAGCAAAGGCGGGCCAAATGTCACCCAAATTTAAACGGGACCCCATAGATAAATCATAGTTGAAGCTCTTCGATGACACAATGGGGTTTGGGGGTCAGAAGGCATTTCAAAAGATCAAGAGGCCCAAGAGGTATTTGTTTGCTTGATCCAATCGCTGAAAGCCTCAAAAAGGAGGAAAGGGAAAATGGTTCCCCTTTTTTCGCTGGACTCGCCATTTAGGGCGAAAATAAAATGGTGTGGAAACCGGGAATGTTCTCCAGACCTTCCTTAATAAGTTTTGCTTGTCACATACATGTCATACAAGAAGGGCGACATTGTGTACATTAAGGGTATGGGCACCATACAAAAAGGCATCCCACATAAATGCTATCATGGCAAGACTGGCAGGATCTACAATGTTACACTGCATGATGTGGGTATAATTGTGAACGTGCAGATCAAGGGTAAAATCCTTTCCAAAAGAATCAACGTCCGCATGGAGCACAGTCGCCACTCCAAGAGCAGAGATAGTTTCCTCCAGCGCATCAAGGAAAACGAGAGGAAGGAAAGGGAAGCCAATGAGAAGGCCACCTGGGTGGAAAAGGGAAAGCGTCAGACGGGGCCGTTTCCCAATTTGAAGCTCATTTTCTTTCCTTTATTCTTAAAAGGGAAACCCTTTGAACCCCTTGACCCCTTTCCCCGGATGATTTTTAGGGAAATTGTGACAATACCCTTTGAAAAAAAATTCCTTTGGGTTGTTTTAAGGGAATTTTATGTGATGGTGCACTTTAAGGTTTTTCCAAATTTTATATGGAGGGGAAAGCGCTCTGTATTGCCTTTAAATTTTTTAAAGCGCTCCCGGGGTCTTGACTGTCCCCTGGGGGAAGGCTCAAAGGTCTTAGCTACATTTCCCCGGACTTTTCGCACCCTGTTTTGGGCCCCAAAGTAGCATCATCGGGTCCAGGGTTCAAACCGTCTGATTTCTGCATGCAAATTTTATTGGGAGTGTCCAAAAGGGTTTTTTGCGGGGTTTTGGGGTCAGGGCACTGTAAAAGACCCCAAATTAGAAAAAGGTTTGGTATAGAAAAAAAGCTTAAGTACATGTTTTTTTATTCTTGCAATTTTTTTGGAGTGTACGAAAGGTCTTTTTTCTGCTTTATTTGGTCATGCTGCTTTTAAAACACAACGATAGCCCGGGTTTCCATTCACAAAAATTTTGTTTTAAATTTTTACTCATTTCTTCTTGCAAAATTTTTATTTTTGTTTTTCCCAAAGGTCATTTTTGGGGGTTTTTGGGGGTTCATCCCGTTCCAATTTTCACGGGGGAAAAAAACTTTCCAGAAACGGAAAGCATTTAGATGGAAAAGTAGCCATTACCCCAGCATCGCATTGAAAAAATGGGGTTTTTGAAATACTCATTTATCTTACTGTTTTTATTATGATTTCCCATAAGGGAAACCTTGCCTGGTTTGGGGTCAGGGCTGCTGAAAAGACAGCGATAGTCAATGTCCTATTCACAAAATTTGTTTAAAATTTCCCTTCTTCTTGCGAATTTTTTTTGGGATGCCCAAAGAAGGGCATTTATGGGTTTTTGGGTTCTTCCCTGAAGTAAAAAGCAGCGATAGTCAATGCCCCTATCAAAAAAATTTTTGGTTCAATACTCATTTTTTCTTGCAAATTTTATTCTGAATGCCCAAGGGGGCATTTTTGGTGGTTTTGGGTCATGTGCTGTAAAATTCAGCAATATAAATGTCCTTTTCAAAAAAAAATTTGTTTAAATACTCTTTTTCTTTTTGCAAATTTTATTTGGAGTGTCCATAGGTCATTTTTGCTGGTTTTGGGGTATGCCCTGTAAAAGACCCAATAGTAAAAGTTTATTGAAAAAAAAGTTTATTTTACATAAAAATTATTATTTCAAGCATCAAGGCATTAAAAATAACAGCAGTTACGGGGGTGCCCACCCTTTTGATCACTTTTCCAAGACAAACATGAGCACTTTTCCCCCAAAAACAAAAATTTGACAGTGGGAAATTTGGGGGACAGGGTCATTATAGTGTTGGCGATTATTTCGACAAAATTGAAATCGGCAAAAGGGTTTTTGGTGACGAAATTTTTAGATCATGCGATAATTAAGGCTAAAAAACTGTGTCATCTTTAAGATCGTGCCCTTTTCGGCACTTCCTGTCATTTTGCCGGCCAGCAAAACAATTTTCAGAATAGAGCGGGTGGATGGTGGCGCGTATAACTGGGATGTGTAGGTTGCGATTGGCTGGGGAAAAATCACATGCCTGTTTTACATAGAACCGTTTTCCCGTTCGCCTCAGTGTCTCTCCCCGTCTCATAGGAGTGGCGTGCGTTTTTGCCTGTGGCCAAGCAGTCAGCGAAAATTTTTCTATTTCTGCCAGAGAAACCTTAATTACTGTGTCCTTACAATTTTGTTAGTTAGGATTGGAAGTTTTATGTAGTTTTTGGTAGGAATTTTAAAGCAGCATCTACCGCCCGTAAAGTCACGGGGGAGGGGGGGGGGGGGGGGGGGGCCCCCGGGGCGAACACGACAAGCTCATAAAGAACATGGATAAGTTCACCAAAACTTAGTGCAAAATTGCATGCAATATCTTTATTAAATTAACAGTTTGCTATTTAAATATTTCCTGGTATTGGGGGCCTGAATTATATTTGGGTACACATATTTTTTTAACTGGGGGGTCTCTGTGTAGGTGAAAACTCCATTTTATTACGTATACATTTTTGATAGGTGTTCTTTTTTTAATTTTACCCTTCCACCTTTGTTATTATCCACCTTGCACTTAAATCTGAAAACAGCAATTTTATGTCCCACGGTGAAAGAAAGGTGCAAAAAATCCCGGTTTTTACGAAAACATACAATACGTGTTTTTTTTACTTTGGGGCACTCAGCTTGTGACTTGGTCGCAGGCCCCTTTTTTTTAAGTGCCAGTTCTAAGTGGGGAGATTAAAACCAGATTAAAAAAGAACTGAACAAGGTTTGGCAAGGTAACACTCCTTTATTTTTACATATTACCCGATAACCCTTTTCTCCCACCCGCTTTCCTTCCCTGCATTATCTAAACCCCACC
>JAODAL010066291.1:0-17831 GCA_025379985.1 Phyllomedusa bahiana | reverse complement strand
AACCCATCAATTATTTTGCTGTCCCAATTTTGATAAAAAGCATATGTGTCTTTTTATATAGTGTATGTAAACTTATGGTTTCAATTGTACATGTTAATGTTAACCACTCTAGTTAAGTTTACTCTACAATGCATACTGATGCAATTGCAAAACACAAATATTAAAATATGATATTTCTAGGACTATATGCGTTGTGAAGTCACTAACAGTCGTTAAGCCAGTTGCTAAGGCCTCAAGACCAGTCAGTTGATAAGAGTTAGCAATCGACTCCGCGGACTCCAGTCGGTTGTTAAGCCAGTTGTTAAGGCCTCAAGTCGATTGATAAGAGCTTAGCAATCGACTCCGGGGACTATAAGGAAGTGACTACCATCCTTGTTGTTGTGGACTGTCTTACAAAAATGGCCCATTTCATACCAACCAGAGGAATTCCAAGTGCTGAAAAAACTGCAGAATTGATGGTCAAGGAAATATTTAGGCTGCATGGAATTCCTCACAAAGTAGTTTTAGATAGAGGTGTTCAATTCACATCACGATTTTGGAAAAACTTGTACAGCATTAGGAGTCACTGTAAATCTCTCTACTGCCTTTCATCCCCAGTCCAATGGCCAGACTGAAAGGACTAACCAAACTCTGGAACAATACCTCCGCTGTTTTATTTCCTACCTTCAAGATGACTGGGTGGACTATTTACCAACTGCAGAGTTTGCCTACAACAACTCCAAACATAATTCTACATCACAAAGCCTGTTTTATGCTAACTTTGGGTTACACCCAGTATTTATTCCTAATCTACCATTAAGTACGCCTATTCCTGCTGTTACCCACAATCTAACTAAATTGAAAGAAAGCCAGGAAAAACTAATAGAGATGCTACAAGAAGCTCAAGAAGAATATAATAAATCAGCAGATAAATATTGCAAAGCTCCCCCCAACTTTGAAGTTGGTGATAAGGTTTGGCTATCTACTAAAAGTCTAAAAACACATGTTCCATCTCCAAAATTGAGTCACAAATTCATAAGAACTTTCCAGATTTCGGCACAAATTAACCAAGTTGCTTTCCGCTTAAAACTTCCTAATGAACTGAAACTCCATCCGGTGTTCCATGTGTCATTGCTCAAGCCATTTAATGAAAACCCCTTTCCAGGAAGATATCAGCCACCTCTAGCACCAGTAAAAATCCAAGGGCAAGAAGAATACATTGTTGACACAATTCTTGAGTCTAGAATTTTCAGAGGTCGATTTCAATATAAAGTGTAATGGAAGGGTTATGGGCCAGAAGAAGATTCATGGGACCCAGAAAATAATGTTCACACACCTAGGCTTACAAGGGCCTTTCATCAGAAACATCCAGAAAAAAACATCCTCTGAGATGTCCAGAGGCCATCCTGAAAGGAGGGGACTGATGTCAGGACTTGAACTCCAAGACTCCTGCATCCCAAGCCACAGCTCTTCTCACTGAGCAATTTCATCTTCTGGACAGCTCCTGTGCTGAACCTTGCCAAGTTCCCTGTTCTCCCAGCTTTGTTCCTTGATCTCATGGTTTGCTCCACTCATGTTTAATTGGACTTCCTAATTAAGCCCCAGCCTTTCCTCCTTGTGAGATTATTGTGCTCTGCCAGTAATAAAGCTACTTGTCCTGTTTTTGCTGCCTATTCTGATTTCTACTGTGCATTAACCTTTGGCTTTTCTTCCTGACTACGACTCCTGCCTGCTCCCTAAACTGATGTTGCTCGAACTGTGCATCGACCTTGGCTTCCTTCTTGACCACGATTCCTGCCTACTTCTCAAGTACTGAAACCACCCGCATGTGTAGCAAACTCTGGCTCTGCTGACCACGCTTCCTACAAGTAGGTACCCTATTAGTTACAACATGAGACTCCAAATCAGCTCCTGATCGTAACAAAGTAATAATAAGCCCATAATATTAGTGACCCTAATAGTTACATACTAGCTAACCATTGTACACCATTGAAGAACCCACCACGGTGACTCATTAGAGAGAGTAATAATAAGCCCATAACATTAGTGACCCTAATATCTACTCTGTTTTCCCGAAAATAAGACAGTGTCTTATATTAATTTTTGCTCCTAAAGATGAGCTAAGACTTATTTTTAGGGGATTTTTTTTTTTCTATGAACAATAATTCACATTTATTGTTGAACAAAACCTATTGTAGTGATTTCATCACAAACATCAGCATAAGCAGCCAGACTCTGAATTTCATAACTAAAAATGCACTACGTCTTATTTTAGGGGAAACAGGGTATATACTAGCTAGCCATCGTACACCAATGACAGAACCAGTCACAGTGCCCCATAAGAGAAAGTAATAATAAGCCCATAACATTAGTGACCCTAATAGTTACATACTAGCTAGTTATTGTACACCAATGACAGAACCAGCCACAGTGCCTCATAGGAGACAGTACCAATGAATCCATAACATTAGCGACTTTAGTAGAGACTGTACAGTAAGTGCATAATAGAACTAGCCACGATAAACCAACCAGCTAGCCACGGTGTCCTGTAAAAGACTATAATAGTAGATAGAAGAAAAATCTTAAAGAAAACCCATTGTACATGCACCAGCCCCGATTACTATACCTACAAAATACATTCAGCCTTTCTGTCTATAAAATTGAGTCTTTTACTGGGCCCAAAAAGAAGTCAATAATGTGAGTGAGCCCATAATGTTAACAACCACTGTGCTCGTATAGGAAAAGTAACCTTTGTACTATAATGTTTTATATCCATTCATAGATCCCCTGTACTGTACTAATGTACTTATACAATAAAAACAGCTGCTTTGACCATATAACATCCATCAGATCAAAGTACTAAAGTCCTATGTTTAGTTTTTCTAGATATCACGGAGGTCTCTCTGTCTAGTAGCACTGGGGAACATGCAAGTTGTCTCAAGAAAGCTTACAACAGGCAGCAATTGTTTTTTTATGGAAACAAATCTGCACAAATACACAGTTCCATGTTAGAAGGGGAAAAAAAAACACTATTCACCAAGACCAAAACCTCACCTCAGCTGTGAAACATGATGGAAGGAACATCATAGTTTGGGCTGCAGTTCAGGGCCTGGATGACTTGCAATTATTAAAAGAAAAATAAATTTAAAAGCGTATGAATAATAATAATAATCTTTATTTATATAGCGCCAACATATTCCGAAGCAATTACAAAAATAGGGGGTTAAAAGGGCACAGACAAACCAGACAGTACATCATAGAAAAGCTACTGACAAATCAGACACGAGGTGTGAGGGCCCTGCTCGCAAGAGCTTACAACAGTGTTTCTCAACTCCAGTCCTCAAGACCCACCAACAGGCCAAGTTTTCAGGATTTCCTAAGTATTGCACAGGTGATGTAATTATTGTCAGTGCATTCTGTGGGAGATCCTGAAAACCTGACCTGTTGGTGGGTCTTGAGGACAGGAGTTGAGAAACACTGGCTTACAATCTATTAGGGTGTATGGGTTAAACAAAGGCTGACAAGTGCTTGGTTTACAATGGACCAGCCATGTTACATAAATATGGGGTAGTACACATAAAAAGGGGATGAACCTGCCATCCCAACCATACATCTATATACAGGTAAATGCCTGTGGGTGCCAAAGTTTAGGAAGTGATGAATGTGTGACAGAATTTGGGGGTTCAACAATTAGGGATCTTGGTAGGCTTGTCTAGGAAGATGACTTTTGAAAAGATTTTATAGTCGAATTCAAGAGCCGCAGTCAGCACAGAAATAAATCAACTAAAGAATTGTTGAAAGAAAATATGTGTTTTAAAGTGGCCAAGTCAGAGGCTTGACCCTAGCCCTAACTTTTAATATTTTTTTTATTTTATTCTTTAAATACTTTTAGTTTTTTTTAAACATTACATTTTTGTCCCCATAGGGTACTTGACAACAAGGTGACGTGATCCTCAGTACACCCTTATGCAGAAGGGTGTTTAAAGATGGCGGTTCTATTACTTCCTGTCTGGGGCAGAAAGTAATGGAAAGCTAAACATGGCAGTGATATAAGCGATAAGGCTTCCAGTTCCATGTTACTGGATCGGCATCTAGTGATCTCCGCACAGGGGTGCTGATCACAGTGAGGAACACTGCGTGGTATTGATACACATTCATGTAGATGCTGTGACCATAATCACTGCGGCACCAAGTAATCCCGCTACATATTTCCTGTATCCGCTCATTCCTTAACTTTGAAAGCTCAAAAATGCTGGTATGTCCTATGTTGGTAAAGGGTCAATGAACCAAAACATAATTGCGGGGATGAATGATCTAAAAATCATTGTTCGGCTATGCGCATATAGTAGAGGACAAAATACTTGTCGGATTCTAATCCGAATCTGACCAGTATTTTACACTCGGTTTCCTTTTTGTACTGGTTTGTGCTGCGGTTTTTCGGATTTCGGCCATCCCATTCAATTGGACGGTGCTATAATCTTCCATTTTCAAGTGAAATATGGCGGATTATAGAACAAGTTCTAAGTTTTTTGACCCAGTTTACAGATTTGGAATCAAACCTGAGAAAATTCCAGCTGTGTAGACTACAGATCAGTTTTTCAATTGTGGTCTATAGGGATGCTTTGTAGACGTCGCCTTATTGTTGTGAAAATCTAATGTGTGGCTTCAGGTGACTTTTTGTGGAGATGATTGCTACTAAAGGTTATTTAATTTAAGGGTTAAAGGGGTTGTCCGGTAAATGTTTTATTTAATTCAGCTCGTTATGGCAAAAACAATCTTCAGAAACTTTATTGAATGTATGTGTCTTTTACACACATAAACAGAATGTGACACTATAAAAAATTCTAAAAACACAGTTTTACAAAAGATGTTTAGCATGTATTTTAATAAAAACTATCTAGAAAATAAAAAACTTACATTTTGAAGGAATTCTTTCATGAACTTTGCTTTATGTACAGTTCTTAGAATAGGCATCATTGTATGACTGATCAGTAGAAAGTGCGTTCAATGATCTAATGACTATGGGGGTCAAAATCCTCCTGATGGGTAGGACCTTTCTCCTTATCCAGGACCAGTTTGATACCTATAAGTTGGGCTGTGCTTGGTATTGCAGCTCAATCCATTCAAGTGAACAGGAGTTCAGATACCATGCACAACCACACCTATTTGTATGTCACTGGAAAGGTATAATTAAGTTTTGATAATCATTCCAGATACTGAATGGTTGAAGCCCCACAATGTTATGTTAATTACCTTTCTTAAAGGGACTGTCCAGTGGTAAAAACATTTTTTAAATGATATGTTTCCTACAGTTAGGCAATTTTGTAATATACTTTCATTAAAAAAAAATTGATGGCTTTTTGCTATTCTGCATCACTCGCTGGATGGATGACAGGAGGCTCAGCAGCTACGTTTGTCTTCACACACAGGTAACAGCTCTGTGTTGAACCCAGGAGATCAAATGACCAAAGGATTGTGGCTTTTTTCAGAGCAGCCTTTGAATCCATATCCCTTGGGTCCTATCTCCCAAGGTATAGATAGGGACGGAGTTTGAAAGGAAGGAAAATAGACAAAACACAGCAAAGGAACCTGGGGCTTGTAGGGAAACAACTTTTAAACAGGCAATGCTGCTGCTCAGCTGCAGGTAAGGGAGGCTGCATGCAGCACAGAAAAAACACAAATCAGCAGAGATGAAGGAAGACTCAGGAAAGTTATTTAAAAATGTTATGATACACTGGTCAGATAACTCACTATGATATCACAGCAGAGTTATCTTAACGTTTTCAATGCTTTTCAATGGTTTTTGTTTACCGATTACATGGAAAGTCATGACATCACAGTTAAGTTAAACTCTGCTACCTCCGTATGTCTAAGTGTAAATACCAACATTTGCAATACATTTCAGCCACATACCATTGCTGCATTAATAATTTAATAGAAAAATAACAGACAATAAGTAACAAGTGACAAGTAACATGTAAAGAAAAAGTTTTAGCTCAGAAAACTTAATTGTTGTTCACTTTAGCTGAGAATCCTGACATCCTCCTACGTATTTTCATCGTGTATCCGCTTTCTGTAGTGATGTTATGCTCATTCAATGCTTATTCTGAACCTTTGGTATTTGATCAATTAGAAAAAGAAATAACAAAGATCACACATTCCTGATTAAGCTGCCACCATCTAGCAGTGCAGTACTTTATAACTTACTGACGACTAGTGTCACAATGCCTTGTATTCCCGGAGATGTGTGTTCATACTGTGGCAGCTTCCAAATGACACTTTTTTTCTTGAGTGTTGCAAACAAATCAACCTACACCATAAGCAATGTCAATATTAATGTGAAATAGGAAGATTTGACAACACAGGTAAACAAGGGACACAGAACAAATCCACTTTATTTACTTGTCAACTATTACACAGTATCCGGCTCATTTTTAAGACTCGGCAAGGGCTACTTGTACTAAAATTACAAGCACCACCTCTACAATATAATGCTTTCTTGGGATGCACTGAATATTGAGGTAACTATGGCATATATTACCGAGGGTTAAAGCCAGGAAGGTCTATTAGGACATTTGCCCAAGGTGCTGGGTGCTGAGGAGAAAAGGGTGGGCCAACAAGCCACTTGGCCTTTGGCATATAGACATAAGGATAGGACAGCAAACTGAACCTTTTCATCTGGTTACAGAAAGTCTACCTATGATGCTAGATCAATGACATCTTTGTGTAGTGTTGAAATGAGGTGCCTGGGGCCCACCAATGGAGTTGATTCTTGAGACCTGCCCTGGGGAGATGATTCTTGAGGTCCACCAGTGGAGTTGATTCTTGAAGGCCCACCAGTGGAGTTGATATTCTTGAGTCCCACCAGTGAAGCTGATTTTTAGAGCTCACCATTGGAGTTATTTCTTGAGTCCCACCAGTGGAGTTGATTTTGGTCTCACCAATGGAGTTCATTCTTGAGGCCCACCAGTGGAGTTCATTCTTGAGACCCACTAGTGGAGCTGAAGCCCACCCTACAGCTACTGTTCATGATTGCACATGATTATTACATCTCTTACTCTGTTTTTCTCCATGACAAGCAAACCCAGGTCTGCCATGTAGAGGTAAAAACCCTACCTGGTGGTCCTCCAGGATTTCCCCTGCTCCTCTGTGGGCCAGTCTATGCCTGTCTTCCTTAACTTACAGCCAAGGAATCTGCTCCTGTTGTAAGTTGTTTGTCATGTTTTTTTAAGAAACAGATGAATGCCTTATCACATGAGAATATAATACCTACATTGCATTAGTATAGGGCAAAAAGCATCAATTAAATAGTAGTTAAATGATGGAGGACATAGGTTGTCTTCTGCTGGACCTTGGATGATCAATATTTAGTTCAAAACTAGTCACTCTTGGTCCTCTGGTGGGACAGTCTGATCTATAAACTGGGTGCAGTCTGCTGGGAATCTGTGTTAAATGATATTTTACTGTAACTTGAGTTATAGTTCAGACTGTGAACTATGGTATTGCTTTTTCTGCTTGTAGATATTGAATTCAAGCCATGAAAACAAAAGCCTGTGGTTTACTGACCCTGTTTCCATGAGGACACGAATTATCACCACTGAGTAGAGATTATCCACATACCTAACTGTAGTGAAATCCACTGCATTTTAAGTCAAAATCCATAACAGAAATCGGAAGATATCATCACAGATTTCTCTGTGGATCCAAAATGGATTTTTCAGATGGCAAAATTGTTCTGTGAACAGGACCTAAGGCTTTTTTCTTTGTCTATTTCTTCAGCTTCGGATCTTTTGTCGTGATTTCTGAAGATGCATCTGTAGTTATGAGCCTGACCTCGGGCTTAGCTCTCAATCTGAAATTTAATAATAGTGGATCAAGTACTTATCTAGAAGATTCAGCTTATGGCTGCTAAAATGAGCTTGTACCATGGCCCTCTGAAAATGGCTGGAAATAAATTGTAGAGATAAATGTAATAGGAAATTTGGTAATTGCAAATGTACATTTGTAATTTTGATCAGAAAAATCACATTGGTTTGTGTCACTGTACTGTAGATGTATAATGTGCAATAATATTTTGTTCCCCTTTAATAAACTTAGAAGTGTAGACAATTTCCACTCTGTATCCTTCATACCAAAAGGCTTCACTCTGCATAACCCAACCCAGCACACCTACAACAGCCGATATGCAGAAAAACTATGTATTCGAACATCTGAAAAGCTGCCCAACTACATGCTAAAAATTTCCTATAACAACAAGAGAAAAACACGGGAGGAGATACAGGCCCTAAAGACATCACTGGAGAATGACACAGAGGAGATGAAGGCCAAACTCCACACATACTACCAGAAACTGCAGGACATGCTTATCAACAACGAAAAGAAAAAGCTCCAGAGACTGAGACAAAAAGGCCCTATTACTACAACCACGGCCTGGAATTAATGCAGCACTAGATAAATACATTGACTGTTTCTGAAGCAAGGTAAAATCTGAGATCTTTGTGAAACAAAAAGAAACGGGTCCACAAACCTAACCCGGGGACAGACTAAATGGTAGGACATATATAATCACAGATGATACATCACCTCTGACTACACCCAGGAAGCGAACAGACAGCTGTCCAACCCCGCCCATTACTCCAAACTTGACAGTGATCCCACAGAGGCCTTTATAAAACAGCTAAAGGATATGATCAAGAAGTTTCCAACTCAGGTCCAGAGGCAGATAGAGAGGCTCAACCCAGCGGATCCCAGGCCGGGCTGCTTCTACATGCTCCCCAAGATCCACAAAGATGGCAACCCTGGGAGGCCTATCATTTCTGGCATTGGGACACTGACAGAGAATATCTCAGGTTGGGTGGAAAATCTCCTAAAACCCCTGGTCAGAGACACTCCAAGCTACATCCAGGACACCACGGATCTTCTTAACAAACTCAATGCCCTCGGTCCACTTCCTGAGGGCACCATTTTGGCTACCAAGGATGTAAAATCCTTGTATACAAACATTCCCCACAAGGATGGAGTAGCAGCATGTCAGACGCACCTGGAAAAACTAAACCTCCCAGCAAAAGCAGTCACACAGCTCATACAGTTCATACTCAGCCACAACTATTTCACCTTTGGAGAGGACCTATACCTACAGCGAATGGGAGCTTCAATAGGGTCCAGATGTGTGCCCCGGTATGCAAACCTCTTTATGGCTGAACTGGAGTGAGCATACCTATCCACATGCACCACCAGACCCATGATGTACCTCTGTTATATCAATAACTTTCACCCCACCATCAACCTTAAACTTAGCTACTCAGAGAGCAAAATCCACTTTCTGGATACCACAATACACATCAAAGACCACCGGCTACTCACATCAGTATACCACAAACCCACAGACAGAACGGCCTACCTCAGAAACGACAGCTTCCACCCTAAGCACACAAAACAATCCATTCTATACAGCCAGGCTATACGATACAATCTTATTTGCTCCGACAAGACAGACCTGGACAAACACCTCCTGGACCTAAGGACGAAATTTCTCCAATTGGGATACAAACCAAAAGTGACGGACAATCAAATCAGCAAAGCAGCAGCCATTAACAGAGACAGTCTACTTACATACAAAGAGACCCAGAGTGAAGAACGAGTGCCCCTAGTTGTCACCTATAAAACACAACTGGAGATCCTACGAAAGATTGCCAAGGAACTTCAACCTGTACTACTAGGGACAACAGACTCAAAGACATATTCCCAGTCCCCCCTCTCCTTTCCTTTCGGCAACCACCCAAACCTGCAACATATTATTGTCCAGAGTGCCCTGAAGGCCCCAACTGAAAATGGCACCTCACCCTGCCTGCAGAACAGGTGCAAGACCTGCAGTCACATCCACACCGCTGACAGTGTACCTGTCCCACAGTCACAACAAGTGCACAGAATTAGGGGGATATTTTCCTGCAGGTCTTCTAACGTGGTGTATCTCATTATGTGTGTGCAATGTCCCACCACAGGCCTCTATGTGGGGGAAACAGGGCAGAGACTCAGCCAACACATGAATTCACACCGATTCACTATTAACAACAACAGAACAGATCTCCCAGTGGCTGCACATTTCTCCAGAGATGACCATTCTATTGAAGATTTGAAGATTATGATTTTAATGGGACATTTTAAGACGCAGAGGGAGAGGAAGGAATGGGAATTTAAATTAATGCAAAAATGTCAAACTCTGCAAAATGGGCTAAATATCCAAAAGAGATAAGACGTAGATTTACTGACCCCCTCCGTCATGCCTCACAAGTTTCCAGATTGTCGATTTCTTGACCTGTTGTAAATTACTTGTCTGCTTATATAACATTTTGTTATTTTTAAGAATTCTAAGATCCTTTGAAGGTCCATGTCTTTTGTGTATAAAAAGTCTGTAAATGTTCAGTTCTTGTATAACATCATGTCTGAAGAAGGGAGCTAGTTCTCTCGAAAGCTCACCATCAAATATACTCCGTTAGCCTCTTAAAGGTATCACCTGATTTTGTCACTCTTCTACTAAGTATTACTAAATTACTAAGAAATAACTTTCTAGTTCCTTTCATTCCATGTCCCTTTTTCAATTAAAGATAACCTATCACATAGATTATGCCCCCCTTTTTTAGGGCTGCACAAGCTAGTGACAGACATGCTGTTTCCAACACCGTATCACTTATTCTTTAAAGGGAATGTGTCATCAAAAAATAACCTATTGTTTAATTAACATTTTTAGGTTGAACACATTTTTTATGAAGTTTCGGTTATGTTTTATATTTATATTTCCATATCACTTTCAATATTTTTTAAATGTTGCAGTTTTCACTTTGGCCACTAGACCTAATAATAGCCTGACACTTCCTGTTCTGTAGAGAGAGAGATTTTCAGTAGTCTGCTCATAATCAGTACAAGCAGGGTCAAACTGATAGGAGACACCAATGTGTATAGATAACACAGGATCCACCAGTCACAATAGGAGATAGTCACAGTTCACCTTTTCCCACTTCCTGCACACTGACTTCTTCCCAGGTCACAGAGCATGACTAGAAAACTCTCCTATAGAAGTCAATGGGACTGAGCCAGTACACAGACTCCTAAGTGCATGAAGCTGATGTAAAGTATCTCTCTAAATGCAGTTAAAACAGTGCAGGCAAGAATTATGTCCCCACAATCGTATATAGACGACTGAATTGAGAAATTTACAATCAAAAAATGGAAACGGCTGAGAAGAAAATAATGTTGATCAGGGTCTTGTTTTAATAAGTTGTAAATGGGATATTTTTATATGTGTCATATTTAAAGCCTATAAAAGTCCCTGTCTGTAAAGTAAAACAGAGAACATATGAAATATAGAAGGAGTAGGCAGCACTCACCGATTCAGGCTTTTACTTTATTCCATCATCATTGACAGCGGCAATAAAACAGACGGGACGGATGGTATTACAACGCCAACGACCGTTTCGCGCGAACATGCGCTTCCTCAAGGCATAACAGGAGGTGACGACACAGCGTCTTAAGAACCTCCCCATCGCCGTGTATCCATCTCGCAACGGCAATTATATCAACACAGTGTAAAAACAACACATAGAGACATTACAAGTGTAACAAAAACACTTTTACAACTTATAAAAATGAAGACAGATAATTTTTATCATTAAGTCCCAAAGTACCCAAGGCTTCCGTGCGCAATATCCATTGCGCTTCACATTGGAGGAGTCGGGTATGACGATCGAGAACATAGTTTTCTTTTAAATGTTTCATACTTTTATACACTTATATGACAGTAGAATTCAAACTCACGGACTAAGCTTTAATGTGAAGTCAGTGAGAAAAAAGTCAAATGCACTTCAAAACAAATCCACCTTTTCTCATTATAAAAGATACATTAATGCATGAAAAGCCATTTTTTTTCAAGGTACCTCAAGAAGTATTATTATCTCAAGGCACATTTGTAACCTACTGCTGTTTGTATCCTGGCTCCGAAACATATCATCCCCAGCAAACAATGTCTTACAGCAACTTAAATGTCAGATCTAGTACAGGGAGATATCTATTTCCATTTAATAGCTTGTGGAAAAAAACCTAAAAGTGTAGCAGAGTCTGTTCATGACAATGATCGACACAACACTGTGCAGAGCTGCTACAGGCACAGGGTGAGAAATGCAAGGATGTTGGACTTTATTATGTTGCTATTTTTCCAACAGATTTTTAGTTTCGAGTTCTTTTAGTTTTATACAAATTACAAAAAACATATATATTTTTCTTTGCATTTTCTAATAAAAATACCTATGAAAAACAGCAGGAAAAATCATGGCAAAATGACATGTGAATACAGCCTTATGGATCATGCAAATAGTTGCGTTATGGTTCTACTGTATACTTGCTTTTACTCAGGGCTGGGACAAGGCATTTTGGTGCCCTAGGCAAGTATGGCCAATGGTGCCCCCTTCCTCCTAAAAAATGGTGCCTTTCCTCCCCAAAAAATGGTGCCCCCCTGCACCAGTTCCTCCTCCCCTCTGCACCAGTTCCTCCTCCCCTCTACACCAGTTCCTCCTCCCCTCTACACCAGTTCCTCCTCCCCTCTGCACCAGTTCCTCTCCCCCTCTGCACCAGTTCCTCCTCCCCCTCTGCACCAGTTCCTCCTCCCCCTCTGCACCAGTTCCTCCTCTCCCCTGCACCAGTTCCTCTCCCCTCTGCACCAGCTCCTGTCCTCTCTGCACCAGTGAAGGTAAACTGCTGCCCCTCCTGCTCTATGAAGGTGGCAGCAGTGACTGACCGGCACCTGCTAAGTATGGAGCCGGCCCAGCTCCTGAGCCGGCTCCATACCTGTGCCCCCTAGTGACAGGCAGAGGTAGGTGCCCTCAGCGATCGCCTACCTTTGCCTACCCATCATCCCAGCCCTGCTTCTACTGTACCAAGAAACTTGACTATATGGAGGCATACAGAAGCTCTTTAAGAAGCCCCTTAAGAGCCACACCCCTTCTCAGTCCACACCCTATTCACAGGCCTCACCCCTTTCAGGGCTTATGTTACCCTTATGTTCATGAAAAGTAAGCGGATTTATTAATATTGTCTGATACTTAGATAGTGAAAACTTAGACTAGACATTGGTTTCCTTCACCTCCATCATTGTAGCTAAATTTTGGGCACTTTCTTGGCACACAGCATCATACACAAAGCGATACTCCCTTCCCATGAAGCCTCACCTCTGTAAGCGAGGCCACAGCCCTATGTCAGATTTGACATAGATTTGATAAATGTCTAAAATTACCAATCCAATATCCAGGGAAGCTTGGTGATGCCTCATCCCCCAAAACATCGCTCATCTTTTCTATATTACTGAATGTATGCAGGGATAGAGGGTAAGGCTCTAATTTACCTCAAAGATGAAGACTAGGAAAAACTGCAAAATAGGCAAGAATATGCAACTATATATACACAACAATATTAACAGCAATATTCATAAGATTGACAGATGAAGGTGTGGGCATAAAGGGTATGTCTAGGCATGCACTCACTTACATCTAGGTTCCTTACCTGTGTCCAGTTCCGGTGTACAGAGTCGGTACTTGTGGGATATTCTTGTTTCATATTTTCATGTCATGGCCACAGGATATGCCAAAAATGTCTAAAAGATGTGATAGCTCCCTTCATGTTCTTGCTAAAGTAGAAACTGGTCTGATTATTAAGAGATTAAGGTAACAAGATGGCTCTGTTAATTTTGTCCTTTAATGAACACGACATTACTCTGCTAACCCAGTCTATACAGCAAAGCTGAAGATCGAGCAGCAGAAATCAGGATATGATAGTCGACAGCGTAAGATCCAGTGTGCAAACTAGCATATTTCAGGATTTTTGTATATGGATAGTCACAACAGGTGTACATAGTATCTATGAATATAAATAGTAGGACTTCACTCTTATCCAGCCATCATCTTGGACAGTCCTGGGGGTCTCTTAGCTCTGGAATTGCTGCTTTCTTAAGCAAAGATGGCATTCAGACAAAGGTCTTTATGTTCAAACTGGTCTCAACCAGCTTTATTCCTCCACAGGTTACAATGTACAAAATAATATATAAACCAAATCCTCGGCCATCTAACTAACTAAACGTGTATGTAGAGAACTGTATTCTCACCATACAAGCCTTTTGGGCTATTGCCTTCTCCTTAGCTCTGCTGCTGCTTCCAACTCCAGGTAGCAACCATCTTGTCTGGAGCAGCAGTCCTGGAAAAGCCAGTCCATATATATACAATTGAAACCAGAAGTTTACATACACTATATAAAAAGACACATATGCATGTGTTTCTCACTGTCTGACATGAAACCAGAATAAACCTTACCCGTTTTAGGTCAATTAGGAACCAAAATTATTTGCACTTGCCAAATGTCAGAATAATGAGAGAGAGATGGCATTTTTATTACTTTCTCCAAAGTCAAAAGTTTCCATACATTTCATTAGTATTTGCTAGCATTGCACTTAAACCGTATGACTTCAGTCAAATGTTTTGGATATCCTTCCACAAGCTTCTCACAATAGTTGGTAGTAATTTTGACCCTTTCCTCCTGAGATGTTGCTTCAGTATCGCCACATAATCTTCTTTCCTCATGATGTCATCTATTTTTTGAAGTGCTCCAGTCCCTCCTGCAGCAAAACAACCCCACAACATGATACTGCCACCCCCGTGTTTCACAGTTCGGATGGTGTTCTTAGGCTTCCAAGTTTCTTCCTTATTTGTACAAACGTAACGATGGTCATTATGGCCAAACAGTTCAATTTTAATTTTGTCAGACCACAGGACATATCTCCAAAATGTAGGTATTTGTTCCTGTGTGTATTTGCAAACATTAATCTGGCTTTTATATGTTTCTTTTTGAGTAATGGCTTCTTCCTGGCAAAGTGGCCTTTCAGCCCATGTTGATACAGTACTTGTTTCATTGTGGATAATGATACAATCTTACCATCTTCCGCTGGCATCTTCACAAGTGCTTTTGATTTTGTTCTTGGGTTGACATGCACATGTCGGAAAAAAAGCATGTTCATCTCTGAGACACAGAACCCATCTCCCTCCTGATTGGTATGATGGCTGGACATTCGCATCTTGTTTGTACTTGTGTAAAATTGTTTGTACAGGTGAACGAGGCACCTTCAGGTATTTGGAAATTTCAACCAAGGATGATCCAGACTTGTACAAGTCCCAATTCTCTTCCTGATCTCTTGGCTGATTTCTTTAGACTTTCCCATGATGTTACACACAGAAGCAGTGTGTTTCTGGTGTGCATAAAAAAAAAACCCCACAGGTGGGTCTCTAATTAACTCAGATGTTGTCAATAAACCTATCAGAAGCTTCCAAAGGCATGACATCATCATATGTGCTGTCCCAAATAGTAATCCTAGTGTATGTAAACTTTTGAACTTACAGAAAGTAAAAGTTAAAAGTTTTCTCTCTCACATTATTCTGGCATTTGGCAATATAAATAATTTTGGTACTCCTAATTGACCTAAAATGGGTAAGATTTTTTCTGATTCCATGACAGATAGTGAGAAAACCATGCAAATGTGTCTCTTATGTAGTGTATGTAAATATATATACAGTATATATATATTTATGCATATATAGTGGGGATAATAGGTATTTGACACAATTGACACACTGGCGATTTTGCAAGTATACTCACTTACAAAGAATAAAGAAGGCTGTAATTTTTAGCGTAGGTACACTTCAAGTGTGAGACACAGAATCTAAAAAAATACACACACACAAAATCATCGTAATCCAGGCCTACACAACATATGTCCCGTCAAATGTTATCTGGCAGCCTGAAAAGAGCATTTCCAGCGGGGCTAAAGATAGATAGATAGATAGATAGATAGATAGATAGATAAATAGATAATTTTCCTTTGAATAATTCTTTGTAAGTATCTGTTTTTCACACATTTGTTTCTGTTCCCAGTGGATGGTTAGGCAACTGCTTCTTAAAATATAAAGCCTCAATCTAAATTTTCTGGAATACATTATTTTTTATTTTTTTCATTAGAACAATGATTAAACAAAACAGAATGGAAAACAAATGCAAAAGATTAATATTTACTTCCAGTCACGTGTTAAGTTTCTTGCAGAAATGTGACTCAATTTCAAGACTTCTTCAAAACCATTCTGCCAGCTTACTAATAACAAATGCAGGGGCGTTCCTAGGGGCGGGCGGGACAGTCGCGCAGAGCCAGAAGCTGCAGGAAGGGGGGCGGGACGGATCGTTGCCATCCTGACTCCTTCCCTGTATCAGCGTCGCAGGGGGCGCACGGATTCCACCGCGCCCCCTGCAATGCTCGATCTCCTCGGCCAGCATCTCTGCCGCCGAGGAGACCCCTGGGAGCTGCGTGACAGTGTAAGCAGCGTGATGACGTCACGCTGCTTACACCGCTCAGCAGCTCCGGACCGGGACGCGCGGACCGAGGTGAGCAATTTTTTCGTTATTTTATAATTACTTACAAGTGCATTTACTGGCTACAGGGGGCATCACTGGCTACAAGGGGGCATCACTGGCTACAGGGGCATCACTGGCTACAGGGGGCATCACTGTCTACAGGGGGCATCTACTGGCTACAGGGGCATCTACTGGCTACAGAGGGGCATCACTGGCTACAGGGGGACATATCACTGGCTACAAGGGGCATATACTGGCCACAGAGGGCATCACTGGCTACAGGGGGGCCTCACCTGGCTACGTGGGCATTATTGGCTACAGGGGGGCATCAACTAGCTACAGGGGGCTACTACCTGGCTATAGGAGGCATATTACATGGCTACCATATGAGGTGCTATAGAGGGGGGGTTTGTATAGAGATAGGAATTGGTAGAGGAAGTGCTGATAAATTGAGGAGTCTTAAGATGTTTTTTTGTAAATTTTACAGTATAGAGTCGGGAGTAGTCGTCATGGCGTCTGGGACAGATGGAAAAGAAGAAGAAGAGAAAGAGAACAGCTCTTCAGAGACGTCTCCTGTGAGTCACTAGATATAACTTTACTGTAATCATTTATATGTCTGCAGAGCTTGTGTTCAGCGGGTATCCATCATTGTATGGTCACTGTACGCCAGTAATATTGGTTGAAATATAATAGTTTGTATTCAGTAATTGTCAGCTTGTATTATTTAGTCACTAAATGGTGGTGATATGTGGTCATGGTGTGGTGGTATTATTCGGTCACTGTGTGCTGGTGATTAGTGTTGAGCGATTATTATCGACAAAGTTGAAATCGGCACCGTTTTTATGGTGATCGGATTTTTTAGATCATGCGATAATTTAGGTTAAAATCTGTGCATCATCTATTAAGAACGCGCATATTCGGCGCTTCCTGTCATTTGGCGGCCAGCAAATCAGCTTACAGACTAGAGCAGTGTGAGATGTGTGTGCGACATCATGACTGGGATGTGTATGGTTGCTATTGTCTGGAAAAAGCCAAAGACCTCGTTTTACATAGAACATCGTTTACTGTTCAGCCTCAGTGTCTCTCAGCGTCTCAGAGCAGAAGGACGTGCGCTCTGCTTGTGTCCAAACAGCTCAGCGAAATTATATATTTCTTCACAGAGAAACTTCTACTATTAGCTGTGATCCTTACAATTTAGTTAGATTAGAGATTGGAAGATTTTATATAGTTAGGTAGAGAATTTTAAAGGAGCATCTTCCGCTGTAAAGTCACGGTGGGGGGGGGGAGCGGAGGGGGGGCCCCCGCGGGCGAACACAGACAGCTCTATAAAGAATACTGGATAAAGTTCACCAAGACTTAGTGTAGACATTGCACTGCAATAGCTTTATTATTAACAATTTCTATGAAATATTTCCTGG
>JAODAL010066290.1:0-17831 GCA_025379985.1 Phyllomedusa bahiana | reverse complement strand
ACCTCAGGCATCCCCCTCAAAGGAAGTGCATGACAGAGAGTTTTGTTTGTAAAGGTAATGGGGGAGTGCGGCCGGCTAAAAATTTTAAACTCCAAAAAATTTTTTTAAACAATCAAAATGTACTGAAGAAAAACAGGGTTGGAAAAAATTTCACTAATAATCATTTGGGTTCAAGTTGATACATTTTGAGTTCACAGAGACCAAATTATATTTTTTTTAAATGATCCAATCGAAAGCGGGGGAATGCTACTTTTTACTTCTTCATCTAGGAAACTTAAATTTCCTTTTTCCCTTTAATTTCTTGTGCTAAATTTAGTGGCAAAATTTTGTCCCCCAATTACATAGCAGACTTTAACAAGCATAGCAGGACATAACCTGAGTTTTTCCCTGACCCAAAAAAAAAATAAAAAAAAAAAAACAATGGTCAGCCCTTCGGAAAAAACATAAAAAATTCCCCGGGCCAGGTGGTGCAAAACAAGTTTTCAGCACAAAAAAAAAAACCCAAAAAAAAATTTCAAAAAAAATTAAATATTGAATAAATGAATTTTTTAAAGTGTTTTTTGCTGCTAATTTAGTAAAACATGAAAACCAGAGGCTTTTGGTGCTATTTTGATCAAAAAATGTTGAGAGTCCACCCACCCAACCAGAAAGGTTCCCCTGTTCAGGGGGGGAACCCCCACTTTAAACAAAAAATTTCCTGACTCTCCTGTCCCCTTCCCAAAGGGCTAAATTTGCTTTTTCGGGTCTGTTCTATTTAAAAAATTACCCCAGAAAAAAAGGGGGTTGAGTCCATGCCCCAAAAAGGGGGGGAAAGCCATTTTTTTGACTTTTGGGAGATGACCCAAATTTTAAAAAAAAAATTTTTTTTTTGGGCCCGTTCCCCAAATTTTTTCCCTCAAAATTTGTTTTTTTCCCAAATTTTTATTCGCGACAAAAAGGGGTTTTAAAAAAAAACAGCTTTTTCCCTGGAGCAGAGGAGCCTGTATCCCGTTTTTAAAACCCTTGTGCCATGCTAAAAAATATGCTTTGGGGAGGGGGTTTTTGGTATTAAAAACAATGCTGTGATTTTGAAATGTCACGCTGTTTTGGCACAAAAGATCCATTTAACTTACCGGGGTAGTTTTTGGGGTCAAAATAAAAGGGGGAAGGCCCGGGCCCCAGCAAGAAAAAACCAGCAGGGGGCCAAGATCCCTTTACCCGCCCAAGTGAAATTTCCCTTTTTCACCGTCATCGATGTTTCCCAAATTCTGTTAAACACTAATCCCTTTTAGAGGCCCCTCCCCCCGAAAGAGGGGAGACCGGGTTTTCCGGGCGGGTGTTTTGCTTTGACTTCATTTGATCAATTTGCCTTCCTTTGATTGTCTTTTGCCCGGGTTTTAAAATCAGTCAATAACCCCAACAGTATGAAAATCCAAAAAAAATTAACAGGATTTGACCAGAACGAAAATGCCGGGAAAATGGGGGATTTTTTGTTTTCTGGGGTGGGGTTCCAATCCTGTTTTTGGGCTACTAATTTCATCGGGACTTTTATAAATGCAAAATTCAAAAAGACCCTTTGGTCTTACGGCCTTAATCTTCCCGTTTTTCAAAATCAGTCAATAATCCTCAAAAAATGCTAAAGAAAAAAATAAATAGGGTTGACCCAAAAACAAGAGTTGACAGTAAAATGTTTTTTTTTGAAATGTCTTCTGTGTATGAATTAACTCCTGTTTTTGGGGCAAACCCTAAATCTCAGACAATCTTTATGAAAAACAAAGGGGCCCCTTTTCAATTGGCCCACGCTTTTAAAGCCACGACGGTTTGTTTGCCCCCTTTTCTTTCCCCCTTTGACAGATTAAAAGGGAAAGGGGTTTAATCAAAATATTTGGAAAATCTTTGAGTGGGGGGAAGGGGGTTGGAAACGGGAAATTGGGAAAACCAAACATGGGGGTTTAAGTGAGGAGGTGGTTAGTTGGCGCAGCATGGGTGGGGCCACAGGTGGCACAAATGAAAAAGCGGGGAAAGGTGGGGGGGAAAATTTTGGGAAGCAAAAGGGTTTGGCAAAATGGCATAAGTTTGGAGGGGGGCCCCCAGTAGCATAAAGGTTGGGCCCCCACAGAGTGGCACAATAGCACAGTGTAGAGTTGGCAGCAGCATGAGTAGACCACAGAGTGGCACAATGACAGATTGTGGAGGTGGCAGCAGCATGAGTAGGCCATAGAGTGGGACCATGACAGAGTGTGGCGGTGGCAGCAGCATGAGTAGGCCACAGACTGGCACAATGACAGGTTGTGGCGGTGGCAGCAGCATGAGTGGCACAATGACAGATTGTGGCGGTGACAGCAGCATGAGTAGGTCACAAAATGGCACAATGACACATTGTAGAGGTAGCGGCAGCATGAGTAGGCCACAGAGTGGCACAATGACATATTGTGGAGATGGCAGCAGCATGAGTAGGCCACAGATTGGCACAATGACAGATTATGGAGGTGGCATTAGCATGAGTAGGCCACAGATTGGCACAATGACATAGTGTGGAGGTGGTGGCAGCGTGAGTAGGCCACAGAGTGGCACAATGACAGATTGTGCAGGTGGCGGCAGCATGATTATACCACAGATTGGCACAATTACGCAGTGTGGAGGTGGCGGCAGCAACAGCAGCATCAGGCCAGAGAGTGGCATAATGACACAATTTTGAGGTGGCGGCAGCTAGGGGACATAATGAGGAGGTGGCAGCAGCAGCAGCATCAAGCCAGAGAGAGACATGGTAACATAGCCTCGAGGTGACAGCAGAAGCAGCAGCATGATGAGACCTGAGTGGTGAGGTGGCAGCAGCATCAGAAGTCTACATAATGGCCCAGTGAAGATTGGGGAGGTGGGTGGCAATATCAGTCCCTGGTGAAGATGGTGGGGGTAGAAGGAGCAGCTGGCAGCAGATGTGTGGTTTTTAGGTGCATGGCAGCATCAGAATAATAGCTGAGTCAGGTAGCCAGAAGAATCCAGACTCATTTGTCAAAGTTTGAGTGAGGCAGCATGGCTGATCTAATCTGATGCATCAGGCATTGTGTGTGGAAATCCTGGCTGATCCACGCCTGATTCACCTTGACAAAGGTGTTCAATTAATATCTTAGCACTACAATCCACTACAAAGCATTTGATGCCTTCTTTAAAGTCGTATCTGACTCCTTAAAATAGTTGGCAAAACATTGCGATAATATCAAATTTAACAAAGCTTGCTTCCCATTCACAACTGAGACCTTGTAACACGAATGTCACATGACACTGTAGAGAGAAAATGGCAAATTGGGCAGAATTCGACCAATTATTATTTAGGGAGTTGTACTCACTTTTAATGTCAGTAGAGGAGACATCGATGGCTGTGTGTTGAGCACACCAAATGTACATTGTTATACAAGCTGTACACTGTACTACTTTACATTGTATCAAAGTTTCATATCTTCAGTGTTATCCAATCAAGATATAATACAATAAAAAAAATGACCCAGGTAAAAAGTTTTGAATACATGAAGAAAGTCATGGAAGCTATGGAAAGTCATGACACCAGCTAAAATTTATCAGTAATTAGAAAGCAATCCTGCCATTTAGTGAAAAATAATATCAGCTGGTTCAAGCCACTGAGATTACCAAGGTGCAGAATTAACAAGGTGCCAAACAAGAAACATCTCATGATGGCTAAAACCAGTGAGCTGAAAACAAACTGATGGCCCTGGTTACAGAAGAATCTCTTAACTACTGAGGATTCCATTGATCACTGTTGGGGCCATAATCTGGAAGTGGAAAAAACATCATTACACCATAAACTGACCAAGACCAGATGCTACCACGCAAGATTTAAATAGAGTAGTGAAAAGAATTATCAAAAGAGTTGTCCATGAGCCAAGGACCACCTTTAAAGGGCAACAAAAAACTAGAATAAGCAGATGTAATTGTTTCAAAGAAAATGATTAGTAATGCACCTAACCACTATGGCCTGCATAAATGCTCACCAAGCATTGCTAAACAAAAAGCGTGTTCAAACACGTTTAAAGTTTGCTTTGCAACATTTAGACAAGTCTGTGAAATACTGGAAGAATATAGCCTGGTTAGATGAGACCAATTTTAAAAACTTTTTTTAATTCATAATCCCACACCATGTTTTAAAAGGCCAAAAGACACTGCTTTATCACCCCCAAAAAAAACCCAAATATTCAGGAAATTTTTTAAAAGGGGGGAAAACATCAGGGGGATGGAGTTTTTTTTTCCCCAGCCATGGCACTGGTAATTTTTCATAAAAATTTTAAAGAAAGGATAAAAGGACAAATGTACTGAACTTTCTTGAAAAAAAACCCCTCTGCTTTAAACCAGATGATGAAGATGAAACCCGGGGTGGACATTTAAAGCAAGACAATAAATCACAACACCCAAAAGGAAACTCTAAAAAAGGGGTTTCCCAGAGAAAAAAAAAAAAAAAGTTGCTAAAATTACCTAAAAAAGCCTACCCCCTGACTAAAACCCCAATAAAAAATCAATAAAAGGGAAATAAAGCTAAAGATTTTCATAAAGGACCCTGGGGAAACCCCTTCAAGATTTTGGGAGGGGTTTTGTGTGGAAAAAAATGGGCCAAAACCCCCAACTGAGAAAAACCCATACAAACAAATTTTTCTCCATCCCCGGGAAGCATTTTGGTCATCACAAACAAAAAACTTGTGTAGGAAGCTTTAAAAATAAAAAAAAAATTTTTTTCAGAAAAAACGTTTTAAAATATTTTTTCCCCAAATGTTTTTTCCCCTTTTATTACACAAAAATTTTACAGAAATTTTTATGGAAAATCAAATGGTTAGATTTTTTTTTGCCCCTGTGGAATTGGAGGGATTTTTCCTAGTAGGGGGGTTGAGCTTTTTTTTTATCGACAAAGTTGAAACCCGGCAAGGTTTTTTTTTTGGTATCGAATTTTCCAGTTTTAAGCGAAAAAAATTTAAAAGGTTTAAAAAATCTGAGCATAAATCTTTTTAAAGATCGCCCCTTTTTTGGGCGTTTCCTGAAATTTTTTTGGCGGCCAGCAAATCAAAATTAAACAGAATAAGCAGGGTAAAAGGTGTTTTCGACGTCATGACGGGGAAAGTGAAGGGTTTTTTCCCGATTGGCTGGAAAAATCAAAATGCCCCTGGTTTTTACATAAACACCGTTTCCCCTTTTTTTCGGGGCCTCAGTGCCCCTCTCAGCGCCCCTTGGGGAAAAAGGCCCCTGCCTCTGTTTTGGGGCCCCAAAAACTCAGCGAAATTGTCTTTTTTTCTGCACAAAAAAACCTCTACTTTTAGCTGTGATCCCCAAATTTTATTAGTTAAAAATTTGAAAATTTTAAATGTATTTACCCAAAGAAAATTTTTAAAGCACATCTACCGGAAATTTCACGGGGGTGGGAGCGGGGGGGGGGGGGGGGGGGCCCCCCGCGGGGTTTTCCCCCCCCGAACACTACAAGCTCTACAAATAAAAAATTTTGGGATAAAGTTCCCCCAAGGGATTTAAATTTTAGACTTTTTAAGTGGAATATCCTTTTTTTTAAATAACATTTTCCCTTTTTTAAATTTTTCCCTTTAAATATTGGGCTCCTAAAATTTAAATATTGGAAAAAACCCCCATCTTTTCCTAGAAATTTCCAGGTCTCTTTTTTTAACCCTGAAAAAACTCCACTTTTATCAGTATACATTTAAATTTAGGTTTTTTCTTTTTTAATTTTTTGGGTACTGTTGATTTTTACCCCACCTTGGCCCAATTTAAAATTACAACCCCCCCCCAATCTTGTAGTCAGCACAGGTTTTTTTTTTTGGCCAAAAAATACCTTTAAATCTTACAAAACACCCACTTTAAACGTGTTTTTTGACTTTTGCGCCCCCCCTTTACTTTTAAATTGACGAAGCACCCCTACGAAAAATCTTAAAACGAAAATTTCTATTTTAAACCACGGGTTAAATTTGAAAGGGGGCAAAAAATCCCAATTTTATTAAAATCAAAACATAACATTTACGTTTTTTTTTTTAAACTTTTGCCACCCAGTCCCTTTTTCATAGGCCCCAGCATCTACTAAATCTTAAAACGGGCAATTCATATTAAACCAAAAGGGGTTTAATTATAAGGTGCAAAAATCCCTTTTTATTATATAAAAAAACAAAACAAAAGGGTGTTTTTTTTTAAATTTTTTGGCGCACCCATAACCTGTTCATTGACGCAGCATCAAACAAAAATCTTAAAACAGCAATTCTATATTCACCACAGGTAATTGAAAGGTGCAAAAAAAAAACCCCTTTTTTATTTTTAAAAAAAAAATAATTTTTTCCGTTTTTTTTTTGATTTTTTGCGCACCCAGTACTTTTTCTTTGGGACGCAGCATCTACGTAAATTTTAAAAACAACAATTCTATTTTCCCACTCACAGGGAATTAAAAAGGGAAAAAAAAATACCTTTTTAATTAAATTTATCAAAACTTAAAAATTTAGGGTTGTTTTTTTTTTTTTTTGCGCCCCAAATTTACTGTTTCATTAAACCGCGCACCCAACTAAATTTTAAAAACAAGCAATTCTAAAATTCACCACAGGTAAATTTTTTAAAAGGTCCCAAAAAAATACCTTTTTAATTAATAAAAAACATAACAATTCTTTTTTTTTATTTTTTGGCACCCAAATACTTTCATTGCCGCAGCATCTACGAAACCCTTAAAAAAACGGGCCAAATTTTTTATATTCCCCAAAGGGGTGAATTAAAAAAGGTGCAAAAAATCCGTTTATTAATAAAAAACAAAAATTTTTTTACGTGTTTTTTTGATTTTTTGCGCCCCCCATATTTTTTTTCATTAAACGCAGCATCTACGTAAATTTTAAAAAACAGAAATTTTCTAAATCCCCAAAAGGTGAATTGAAAGGTGCAAAAAAAACCATTTTTTTTAAATCAAAACAAAAATTTTTTACGTTTTTTTTTTGATTTTTTGCGCCCCCCGGGTAACTGTTCTTTAAACGCACCCTCTACGTAAAAATCTTAAAAACAGAAATTTTCCTTAAAATAAACCACGGGAAAATTTAAAAAGGTTTAAAAAAAAAATACCTTTTATTATATCAAAAAAAAAACATTTACGTTTTTTTGATTTTTCGCCCCCAAATTTCCCGGGTTCCCATTGACCCAGCATCTACGTAAATTTTTAAAACAGAAATTTCCCTTATTCACCACAGGTGAATTGAAAGGTGCAAAAAAATACCGTTTTTTTTTATATCAAAACAAAAACATTACTGTTTTTTGATTTTTTGCGAAACCCAGTACTTTTCCCATTGCCCCAGCATCTACGAAAAAACCCCTTAAAACAAAATTCCTAAAATAAACCACAGGTAAATTTTGGAAAGGGGCAAAAAATCCCTTTTTAAATTTTATAAAAAACAAAACATTTACGTTTTTTTTTTGACTTTTCCCAAACCCAGTACTTTTCCCTTTGACGCAGCATCAACGAAATTTTTTTAAAACACCCAATTCTATATTCCCACAGGTAAATTTTGAAAGGGGGCAAAAAAAAACCATTTATTATATAAAAAAACATAACATTACGTGTTTTTTAAATTTTGCGCACCCAGTACTGTTCATTGACGAGCTTCTACGTAAATCTTAAAAAAAGCAATTCAATATTCACCACGGGTTTGAATTGAAAGGTCCCAAAAAATACCTTTTATTATATCCAAAAACAAAACCCATTTTAACGTTTTTTTTTTAAACTTTTCCCCACCCAAAAACTGTTAAATGCGCAGCTTTTCCCTACGTAAATTTTTAAAACCCGAAATTTTCATATTCACCCACGGGTGAATTGAAAAGGTGAAAAAAATTTACCATTTATTATATCAAAAAAATAAAAATTTCCCGTGTTTTTTTGATTTTTTGCGCACCCAAAACTGTTCATTGACGCAGAAACTACGTAAATCTAAAACAGCAATTCTATTTTCCCACCACTTTGAATTAAAAGGGGGTTGGAAAAAAAAACCGGGTTTATTATAAAAAAACCCATAACATTACGGGGGTTTTTTGTCTTTTTGGCGCACCCAGTCCTTTTTTCATTGACGCAGCATCTACGAAAAAATCTTTAAAACACAATTCTTTTATTAAACCACGGGTTTAATTAAAAGGGTGAAAAAAAATACCATTTTTTTAAAACAAAAAAAAAACCCAGTTACGGTTTTTTTTGATTTTTTGCGCCCCCCACCCACTTTAAATTGACCCGAAACAAACGTAAATTTTAAAAACAGCAATTCCTTATATTCACCACGGGTAAAATTAAAGGGGGTGGGGAAAAAAAACCGTTTATTATATAAAAAAACATAACATTTACGGGGTTTTTTGTTTTTTTTGCCACCCATACTGTTTTTTGACCCAGCACCCTACGTAAATTTTTAAAACAAAATTTTCAAATATTAAACCACAGGTAAATTTTTGGAAAGGTGAAAAAAAAATACCATTTTTTATATAAAAAACATAACATTTTTCGTTTTTTTTTTGATTTTTGGCCCACCCAGTACTTTTCATGACCCCAGCACTACGTAAATTTTAAAACAGCAATTCAAATTCACCACATAAAATTAAAAAGGTTCAAAAAAAAAAAAAACCTTTTAAATTTATATCAAAACATAAACATTAAACTTTGTTTTTTTGACTTTTCCCCAACACCCGGGCACTTTTCCCATTAAACCAACAGCACCCCTACGTAAATTTTTAAAACAAAATTTTCAAATTCACCACAGGTAATTTTAAAGGGTGCAAAAAATAAATTTTTTAATCCAAAAAACATAACAAATACGTTTTTTTTTTGGACTTTTGCCCACCCCATATTTGTTGATAGCCACCTTCATTTTAAATTTAAACCCAACCCAAATTTTTTTTTTGATTAGGGGATTTGAAAAAAATTTGTAAATTTGCCGTTTTTTTAATAAGAAAGGCCCTTTAAAAACCCCTTTTTCCAAACCTTCTAAAATTTTTTTAAATTTCTGGACAGGGACGAAATGCAGGTGGTTAAGGGCGACAAAGAGGGGGGGTAGCACTTTGGAGGTAAGGAAACAGAAAAGGTGCCCCCTTTCCATTGCGGGCCCGACAACACGCTTCCAACCCGGATCGTCATTTTCCCGGACCCTCAGGCGCATCGCGGGGTTTCCGGGCCCTGTGTTTTTTTCTAAGTAACGAAAAATCGTCGCCAATCTTTTCCTTAAATTTTTTTTAAGCAACCGAAATTTTACAGCCCCTTACCCCTCGCCTCCCAGTCCCGGCCACAAAGTCGTCCCATTCCCACACCCAAGCATCCGCCCAAAAAACCTAAAAAGCACCCCAAATGTCAACCCGTGCCCCCCCCCGGTGGTTTAATCCTTTTTGTCTAAAAGACCCCTTTGATGCCAAAATGCGGGGGGGTCAAAGGCATTTTAAAAATCAAAGGTCTTTAGCCCTGTTTCCGACCCCATTTACTGATGCCATCAAGGGGGGGAAGGGAAAACCCGGGTTTCAATCGCCCAAAAAAATCACGGGGGGCCCGGCAACCCCTTTTTCCAAGTGCCCCTTCCCTTTGAAACCCCGCACTTCGGGAAATGCAAAAGTCAGGAACGACAAAGCCCCCCTTTTGGTTAAAATGATGAGAAAAAATGACGACATTGGGGACCCCAACCCCGGGCCCTTTTCCGCAAAATTTTTTGCTTGCGAGCGCTTCATCATGGACGAGGAGGAAAAAACGATGTGGAAAGTTCAATACGGGCCCGCCACAAAAAGGGAGGGGGGCGGCCCCCCGCAAAATTTCCCTGAAAGGGATTCCCCCAGGCCCACCGGCCAGCGCAAACCCCGCTCCTCGCTTTTTCGCCTTCAAAAAGGTCCGGGACCTTCAAGCCGGGGCCTTCTTTGAGCAACCCCTGTTTCCCACCCAGCGGGGCCCATATGCCGCCCTTTGCCGTAAACGAAATAAGAAAAGGGGCCAAAAACCCTTTAAAGGGTGGTTTAACCCCACCAAAAAATGTCTAGTCACATGCAGCAAAATGCTTTATTTGAAATGGAGGGAACCCCTTGGGCCCCAAAAAAGGCCAAAAACCCGACCCCGGGGCCTCCAACCACTGCCACACCCTCTGCCCCCGGGGCCTCCTCCTCCTCCGCCACCCCCCAAGCTTTTTCCTCAGCTCCCCAAATGTTTTCCCCAAGCCCATGATCAGGATCAGCCTCCGTTTTCCACCTCCACCGCCCGCCCGATACCACCAGAAACCACCGGGAACCCACCCAAAAACCCCCTTCTCCTTCCCCCCAGTTTAACGACCTCACGCCGTACAGGGGCCCCATTCTAGCAGCCACCCCTTCCCTTGCCCTTCCGGGTTTTGGGAACAAAAAAAACCTTTCCCCCCAAAAACCCAAACCCCCAAAAAAAAAAGCCGGGAATGCCCGGCATTGCCATTTTTGGCCTGGAAAATTTTTCCCTTTCCCCCTGGGGAACACAAAAGGGGTTTTCCCCCCATTTCATGGCCCCACCTCCCCCCCCAATACCAAATCCCCACAGGCTTTTCCCTTTTGCCAGAAAAGCCGCCCCCCTTCCCCTCCAGCCACTTTGCCCATTAAAATTTTTTCAAGCGCGTTGTCGGGAAACGGTCCCGGAAAATTTCCATCTCCCCAAACCGACACAGGGGGGGGAACTAGAAAAGCACGGCCCAAGGCCCGCAAAAAATTTTCTGGGGAAAGCTCACGGGGTGAGCTGGGTGGATGTCCCTTGGGGTGACGGGGGTTTCCTCGGGGCCTGGCGCACGCCCCTTCAAAACCCCCCAGGGTTTGGTGCAGGGCCTTTTTTTCCCCCCCCCAAGGGCCCCTGGGGGGCATAAAACGTGCCCAGAACCCGGGCCCCTTTGGTTAAAAATTAATCTCCCTTTTGGAAAACCGCCCCAACACACAGGTCGGGAGCTGGGACGGTTTCTAAGGCAACGAACCGAGCCGGGCGGGGTGAAAAGGGAACCTTGGCCCAGGCAAGGTTGGTTCAAATAACCCCCCGAAACTGCGGGCCGGGCCCCTTAAGATGGGAAAGCTGGAGCCCACCCCTTTGCCTGGAAACATGCCCCATAAACCCTTTGGCCCGCCAAAATTTTTCAAAAAAGAGCCCCCCGGGCCCTGGACTCCCCTGCTGAAAGAAGGTCTAATTTTTCCCCCTGATTTCCCGCAAACTTCCGCCTTCCCCGACCCTTTCCCCCCTTCGTCCCGCCTGGCGCTTTTTCAGCGTAAAAGCTCGGCCTCCCCGCCAACCTCTAAAATTTTTCCCGGTGGCAACACCTGAATTCCCCCCCCCTCCACATGCCCCCACGTTGTGGCGAAAGCGAAATTTGCCTTAAAGCAGTACGAAGTGAAAACTTTGGCCCCTGACAAGAAACCGGTACGACCCCCGGGTTTTTTGAACCACCAGAGTGGAGGCGGGTTAAAGATTTCGGGCCCCACCCTTTTCCCATTTTGAAGAACCCCCAAAAAATGGTCAGTGGGGACAATCCCCCTTGTCACATAAAGCATTGGGGTGTTTCTTAGTTCTGGAACGACCCTTTGGACACTCGAAAAAACCCCGGGTCCCCCCCCAAGCGATGGGGGAAAAGGGAGGGAAAACCCCAGATGCGGAAAAACGACCCTTTCTTTTCCGCCAAACCAAAAGGGGCCCGACTTTTTTCACAATTTCATGGGTTTTTTCATTAGCATTTTTTTCCCGGGGCCCCAGAGCTAGTAAAGGGTTTGGCGCATCACTCCGGGGTCCCATCATCCCCCAGGCAACCAGGGTTTGTGTTAAAAAGGTTTCCGGAGGCAGCGGGGGAGGGGGAGGAGGGGGGGAAGGTTTTTCCTAGAAAACCAAATTTTTTACCGCCCGCCCCTTTCCTTGGAAAGGGGTTTGGGGCGCGACTTTGGGGCGGGGGAGGAAGAGGGAAGGAAAATTTCTTTTTGCAAATGCCCCTAAACCCCCAAGGGGCTTAAAAAAATAAAGGGGCCTCCACCCTCTCCCCATGATGTTTTGGATGCCCATTTCCCCCAAACATGAACCCCGAAATTAAGGCCATAAAAAATTAACAACATTTACGGGGTTGCCCCCCCTCCCTGGACCCCCGGGACAAAAAAAAAAAATAAACACTTTCCTTCCACCCCCCAAATAGAGAGTAAAATGCAAAATGGAGCCCTTTTAGCGTTTTGGATCAACGGGAGACACCCTTTTGCGTCC
Organism: Phyllomedusa bahiana; assembly: GCA_025379985.1. Lineage (NCBI taxonomy): Eukaryota > Metazoa > Chordata > Amphibia > Anura > Hylidae > Phyllomedusa > Phyllomedusa bahiana. The sequence goes on along the minus strand of JAODAL010066290.1, from coordinate 5,626 downwards.
CCCTTAAACGTTCCCCAAATGTAAACTTTGGAAAAACATCGCGACTTGACAGCAGTATTTTTGCCAATTGGGCTTAGGGGCACCCAGCAGGCAAGGGGGCAGAACCAAAAGGGTAACCATCTGGAAAAACTTTTTTTTACCCCCCCTTCCCCCCAAAACCCATGCAATAAAGGGAAACAAACCCAAACCCAAAACCAGAGAAACATTTAAAGATCATGGGCACACTACCTGCGTCTCAACACCGTTTTTTTTTTGCATTGCCCCCGGCCCCCAATAGCCCTTTCCGGGGAAACCCAAAAAATGGAAACGAATGGCCCCGAGCTGGCTCGTCAGGGCCATAAGAGGTTTTTTTGCCCCTGCCCCAAAACCCAGCGTCATATCTGAAGCGGAACCTTCAGCACAGCTGGGGGGATTCATTTACAGACAAACGAAACCCCGGCTTTCCACAGAAAAATTTGGGGGATGGGGTTTAAACTTTCATCAAGATGAACCCACCCTGGTTCTCTGATATGTTTTTTGGCCCCCCAATTGCCGAGGTCCCCCCAAATTTTTTGCCGGTCAAACTTCAAAATTCCTTTTCAAACAAAAGGGTTTCCCTCTTAAAACTTTTTTTTTTAAATAAATTTTTTTCTTTACTGAAAATTTTTTTTTCCCTCTTTTCCCAATTTTTTCATTTTAAAATTTTGGTTTTTGGGCGTGGGGAGCCCTGTAAAAAACGAAAGGGTTTTCATGACCAACACCGAAATTCCTTTTTACCCCATTTTAAATCTTAAGTTTTTTTTTTCCGCTTTGGGGTCAAGGGTTTTTTTGAGTCATTTTGCGGTGAGATACAGCTATAATTTATGGTCCTTTGGGAAAATAAAATGTGGTTTTCAAAGGGGCATTTTTTCCCCTCAAAAAATTTTTTTAAAGTGGCTGAGATTTTATTTTTATAATTTTTGGGGTCATGCTGTTTGAAAGGGCAGAAAATACTACAGACCCAAATTATAAAAAAAATTTTTGTTTCAAACAGAAACTTTTGTTTTTTTCCCCAATTGACCAAAGTGGTTTTCAAGGGCCCAATCCTTTTAAATTTTTTTTGGGGCATTTTTCCCTGTGACATGCAGCTATACAAACGGGGCCCCTATTCAAAAAAAATGTTTTTTTTCCTAACAGACTTTTGTTCTTCACAATTGACCAAAGTGGCCCCAAGGGAAAAATGCTTTAATTTTTTTGGGGCCCCTTTTTTGTTTTTGACATGCACTATACTACGGGGTTCCTATTTAAAAAATTGTTTTTTTCTAACAAACATTTGTTCTTCAAAAATTGTCAAAAAGGGGCTAAAGGGGTGAGGGGTGCTGTCAAAAACAGGAAAATGGGAAACACTGTTAATGGACACTTTAAGCAAAAGGGACTTTTTTTTGGGCAAGATCTTTAACATACCCTATCACCCCTGTATTGAGAACCCCCCCAATTTAATAAAATTTAAAAAAAAAAGAGAAACAAAGAAAAATTTGGGGGGAATTCCACCTTTTTTTAAAAAATGTGTTTTCTAAATTTAAAAGAAACTAAAAAACTTGCATGTAAAAAAAGCTGTTAAAAAAATTCCTCTGAATTGGTTTTCAAGGGGGGGTACAAAGGGAAAAAATTGAAACCCGAAAGTAGGTTATTCAAGAAAAATGGAGTATGGAGCACAGACAAGAACAAATTTCAAGACCAAATTTTTTCCAGCCCCGTTGAGTTTAAAAAAGAAAAAAGAATTTCCAAATAAAGGCACCTGGGGTAAAAAGGGGCGTTTTAAAACCCCCCCCAGTAATTTTTCCCAAATGAAGCTCAAATTTGGTCCACACTCCCAAAGGAGGGGAAAACGCACCCAGGTATTGACGGGGTTAAAAGAGGGAACTGGAAAATTTCTCACAAAAACCCCTTCCCCCTTTTTTCCCCACTCTGCCCCACACAAAATTTTCCCTTTTCGCGTCAAACAGGCATTTTAAAACCCGCCCTGTTTTAAAAGAAATTTTAAAGGAAAGCCCCCCTGGGGTTTTCACCGCAAACCCCCTGTAAAATCCCGGCCCCTTTGGTTTAAAGCTGTGGCCCAGGGGCAGTATAAATCAATGTCCCCCTTTCCCAAAAAAATGGTGGTTTAAAGAACCCCTTTTTTTCCGGCCAAAAATTTTTTAAAAAGTGGGGGGCATGCCCGGTTTTTGGGGTCATGCTGTTTGGGCCCCGGGAAAAAGGTATAGTCCCAAAGTCCAGTAAAAATAAAAAAAGGGGGGTTGAAAAAACTCCTTTTTCCAGCACTTTTTTTAAAATTGGGGGGCATGCAAGGTTTTTGGGGGTCATGCGGGGGCCCAGGAAAAGGGATATTTAATGTCCAGTGAAAATTTAAAAAGGTGGTTTTTTAAAACTCCTTTTTTCCGGGACTTTTTTTAAAATTGGGGGGGATTCATTTTTTGGGGGTCATGCTGTGGCCCAGGGACAGGTTTTAGTCCAATTTTCCATGGGAAAATAAAATGGTGGTTTTTAAAAGACTCCTTTTTTCCCCCACTTTTTTAAATGTTGGGGGGCAAAAAAGGTTTTTTGGGCCCCCAAACTGTTTGGGCCCCGGAAAAGTATAATCAAAGTCCCTTTAAACTAAAAAGGGGGTTTTTAAAAGGGCTCCTTTTCCCCCGGGACTTTTTTTTAAAAGTGGGGGTCATGCAAAGGGTTTTGGGGGTCATTTTGTGGGGCCCCGGAAAATAAAAACCCCAAAGTCCCCTTTAAAATAAAATGGTGGGGTTTAAAGACCCCCTTTTTCCCCGCCCTTTTTAAAAGGGGGGTCAGGGAGGTTTTTGGGGCTCTCCTTTTGGGGCCCCGGGGCAGGTATAGTCAAAAGTCCCCGTTTTAACCCAAAAAGGTGGGGTTTAAAAGTCCCCCTTTTCCGGGACTTTTTAAAAGGGGGGGGTCTTTCAGGTTTGGGGCTCCCTGGCCCGTTTGGGCCCCGGACAAGGGATAGTCCCAAAGTCCCCTGAAACAAAAAAGGGGGTTTTAAAGACTCCTTTTTTTTTTTTCCGGGACTTTTTAAAATTGGGTCAGACAGGTTTTTGGGCATTCTGCCCGGGACAGGACAAAATATAGTTAGGGGTCCATTCAAAAAAAATGGTTGGGTTTAAAGAAACCCTTTTCCCCTTTTTTGCGGCACTTTTTTTAAAACCTTTGGGGGCCCGGCAGGGTTTTGGGGGTCATGCTCGTTTTTTCCCGGACAGGGATTTTCCCAAATTTTTTTATTTTAAGTAAAGAAGGTTTCAAAAACAAACTCCCCCTTTCGCTTTTTAATTTGTTTGGGGATGCAGGTTTTAAAAATCAGGCTGGGGTAAAAAAGACAGGGATAGTGAAATTTTCTGTGAAATTTTTTTTTTTGTACTTTTTTTAACCTAAGTTGGTTGCCTAAAATGTAGCACGTACCATTTGACTGTTGGGAATGTTAAAAAATTTAGCTTCTCCACCTTGTTTGGGGGTAATTTAAAAAGGTGGTTTTTGCTCTCCCAAGACTTTAAAAAGGTAAATTTGCTCCTAATCGATGCCCACAACAAAAAAACCCTTTTCGAAAACGGGCCCAAAAAAAATCGAAAAAATCATCAATCTCGATAGCCCAACGCAAAAAGCACCCAAAACCCCTAAATTTTCTAAATGTTTTTAGTGAACCTTTAAAAAGTTTTTAGTTCATTTTTTAAAACCCCGAACTTTTGTTATGTTTCCGGGTTTAAAATTTCCGAACGTTCCCAACCTGATTTAAAAATCCCATGGGAGAAAATTTTTCTGGGTTTAAAATTTTTTTTAAAACCTTTTAAAAAAATTAAAAAGAAGCCGGAATTAAACCCTCCAAACAGTAAACGGATACGTTGGGAAAAACTTAATTTAAGGATATTTGGCTCTAAGACTGACAGAAAAAAATTGAGGGGCTAAAATACTTTATTCATTTCATTGGTTAACTGAAAAGATGAGGACAGCTTGCAAGCAGGGGCATAGCTATAGGAGGTGCAGTGGTAAAAGCTACTACGGGCCTGCATCTTGAGGGGACCCAAATGCCCCTTTGACATATAGGAGATTTGTTGATGGTGTTGTCATGGCACATGTTGTTGCCGTGGAGGAGCAAGGTGCTACAGGGGTTAATCCCCCCCAGTCGGTTGACACACCCAGGGAGAAGCCTGGCTGATAGGATTGACAGCTCGGCTTCAAATCAGCTCAGAGGGTGTGTCGCTCAGGCCAATAGAGGAGCCCGGAGGCCGCACCAATCAGCTGCTGGGGTGGCTCATTTAAACTGGCTCAGTTTTGTTTAACTTTAGCTGTGAAAGGGTATCCTTCGTGCTTCTTCTGTTTTCTCGTTCAGTTGTTTACTCTGTTACCCTGACTTCAGCTTGCTTCCTGACCTCGTTCTCATCCTCTGATTATGTACCGCGTTACCTCCTGTGTTTTGACCCTTGGCTTGTCTTACGTTATTGGTTTTCGATTTGTGGCTTTGGCGTACCCTTACCGTTACCGATCCAGACTGATGACTTCGCGTTTTCCTGGCGGCCCTGCGTGTAGTAGAGTAGGAACTGTTGCCCAGTTGTGGTCTGCCGTTTAGGGCAGTACACCAAGTAGGCAGGGACACTGGGCTGGGTGGCAGTCAGGGCCCACTGCACCTCCTCTGAAGTGACATTTTCACAGGCCATACATTACTGCTCTCCACGCATCATGGGGCCCCATGACGTTTCTGGTAGAGCAATGCAGGGACTTACCAGTTTTCCCCCAAGATTCGGCACTAAGGGTGCAGCAGCAGGAGACCTCCGTGGGTACCCCCCAGGATGGGAGTTCCCCGACATCGCACTCCCTTTGTTAAACCCCCATCCCTACCTGATAGATTTTCAGGTGACAGGAGGGCCTTTCTGTCTTTTAAGGAAGGCTGTCATTTGTATTTCCAACTCCGGTCACGTACCTCTGGTAATGAGGAACAGAGAGTGGGAATTGTCATGTCCCTGCTCCAACGGTCGCCCCAGGAGTGGGCATTCTCAAATAACCCCCAGAGGCACCCGAATTGTCCTCAGTTGACAGATTTTTTGCTTCCTTGGGTCTCCTCTTCGATGACCCTGATAGGGAAGCAGTGGCTGAGACTCAACTCACCACCTTAAGGCAGGGTAAGCGGACGGTATGCTTCCGAATTTCGCCGCTGGTGTGTTCCGTCAGGGTGGAACGACCCAGCCCTCAGGTGCCAGTTAAGACTGGGATTGGCAGAACATGTTAAGGACTTGTTGGTAGCTTATCCTACCCCGGGCACTCTGGATGAGGCGATTGCTTTGGCAGTGCGGCTAGACAGACGGTTTAGGGAGAGACGACGGGAACAAACCCTTTCTCCGTTGCCCCATGTAATACCACTTCCCCGTTCGGTCGTCGAGGTTGATGCTTCTGAGTTCGGGGTAGGGGCGGTCCATTTTCAGGGGTCGGCCGCCATAACTAATCTCCGTCCTTGCGCCCTTTTTTCCCGTAAATTTTCCTCGGCAGAAAGGAATTATGACGTTGGGAACCACGAGCTCTAGGCTATTAATAGGGTTCACGGTTTTAACTTTAAAAAAAAACCTTTCCTTTCTAGAGAACGCTAAAAGTTGAACCCACTCAGGGGGCCCTTGGG
>JAODAL010066289.1:0-17832 GCA_025379985.1 Phyllomedusa bahiana | reverse complement strand
CCTAAAAAGTGCAGGCCCGGGAAAATTGAGTTTTTGGAAAAAAAATTCCAAATAAATTGTTTGTAATCCTAAATTGGTTTTAGTATTCGGGTTAAGGGTTTTAAGAAGATTTTAGGAGTTAATTTGCCTTTTAGCATCCCTCCAGACCTCACATAACTTCCAGTGCAAAATGTTACGTCACTTCTGGTTTCCCTTCATCACCCCTATATTTTGGGAACTTAGAGTTAGGGTTATGGTCAGGATTACAGATAGGGATAAGGTTATAGATGTACCGATCCTAAATTTTGGTCAAACCAGTTTTGATCTAAACAGGGCTCTATTTCACCGAGCAATACTACTAAACATAGTAAGTAAAGAGTGTCCAATATTATCAGTGTGTTTTATTAGAAGGCACACTCTAATTCTACCACTCAGCCAGATATAAGTCAGCTGGCATGAACCACGTGCGGCACAGACTAACTGTATGAGCACGTTCCATACAACATTACTGGTATTATGACTTACCAGTACATTAAATGTTGGAAAGGCATTAAAGAAATACAACTGCCACAGTGGTCCAAAAAAAGAGAGAAACCTAGAATTTACCAACTTGTCCCCCGCTGCTGACGCTCCGGAGCTCCAGGTTATCTGCTACTGTTGACTTTCTCGTCCCAACATGCAGGAGAGGCTCAAGCTCCGCTGTAAGTGTCTGGAGTCTGAGCCTCTAATCTGTGATGGCAAAAAAACCTGGGAGTCGAAAGGGGCGGAAAACCTGGAGCTCTGGAGCATCAGCAGTGAAAGACAGCTAGAAAAGTATTAGGTATTGGACCACCCTGACCACGATGCTGTATTATTATTTTTTTTTATTGAAAAACTCTTTAAGGTTTATTGCATGAAATATATATTTGTTCATGTTTATCTAGATACCTTAATAGTTTTTTAAATGTAAAAATTAGAACAAAAATATCTGAATCTAAATTATTGTATATTCCAAGTTGTAATAAATTATTAAATGATTTGAAAATTACACTTGTTAGATGAACACTAAGCCATGATATTTGGACTCTAGGATGCCCAACCAGGGAAACACCCATATTTGCACCTTTTGTAATCAGGTTTCCAGGAGACTTAATAAGTATGATATAAGTGGTAACCAAATATGAAGTGAGGAACCAGAGTTATGAATATTTTGGAAAAAAAAGTAAGTTGAAAACTAATAAATAGGTACTGTACATTTAAGAAGAAAACAGGTACAGTAAGATTTAAGCCAAAAGTAGGGACAGTCTCTCCAAAAGATGCACATTTTGGAGGTATGCAAAGGCCATATTGTAATGCTAATCAGAAATATACAGGACAGTTTATTACCCACAAGGATTCAAGTTTGTTTTTAAGGTTCATCTTCACACAGATTGCCAAGGGGCCAGGAGCCCGAAGACTGAGATGGGGGATTACGAATGTGCCAGGAGCTGCCACAGACCAAAAAATGATATCGCAAAGCGGAGCTGATGCATTGACTGACCGCCATGTCTGCACCAGTGTTGACCGCCATGTCTGCACAAGTCGCCACGCCTGCACCAGTGTTGATCCAAGTCTGCGACAGTGTTGACCGCCATGTCTGCACCAGTGTTAATCCACGTCTGCGCCAGTGTTGATCGCCATGTCTGCGCCAAGCACTGATCACTGACCGCCCCGTTTGCACCGGCATTGATACAGCCAAGGGGCTCTGATGTCTGCACTCCTTCCCAAATCCTATCATCACCAAGATGGAGACAAGCTTGTGTTTTATCAACCAGGTAGTGAGGGCACAATAAACCCCTGCACTATCCTGCATTATACGCATGTTGTGTTACAGTCTAAAGAAGATTTATGAAGAGGAGAGTGACTTCTACAGACTAAAAAGATTTTTACTAATTTTAATCTTTTTTAAACTTTTGTTTTCAGCCTGTAGCCGTGGCCAATGTTGTGTTCTGCACTTAGCAACAGTGAATTAGTTTTCAGGGTATCTATAATTTGACTCAAATAGTCAGGAGTGGATTGTAATGCTAATCAGAAATATGACTATTGAGCCAAATTATAGTGAGTTATTTCAGTTTTATATCAAGTCAGCTCTGTTTTTAATTGCAATGTTTGCTTGTTTCTTTTAGTCTAAAGACTGGCTCATTGTTTGCTTGTTCTTTTAGTCTAAAACCTGTTTCCACACATATTCTTACTTAATATTCTTTTGTATGTCCTTGTGTATTCTGTTGACTGAATACACATGGGGGTTTGACTTTCATTGTCTTAGTTCAGATTTCTGTGTGCTTTGACTTATCTCTTGTGTAACTTACCTTGGACTGACTGGTCACTCCATTGTGGAGGGCGAGATACACAAACACCTTTTGTATACTCTGAAGATAACTCAGCATTAGGCTGTGTCCGCCATTTTGTAGAGGTTGGATATATCTATCTCTAACCTTAGCCATGAGAGGGAGAAACCATTCCTTCCTGGTATGGAGCTGTCTATACACAGTAATATTTGCTCCATCTGTTCTACGGTTTCTCATGGCGGAAGTTAGCGGATTTGAGATGCAATACAGGTGAAGTCTGATAAGCGCTTATAACTTTGTATATACTTCTATTTTTCTCTGTACATACTGTTTCCCTATTTTCTGGAATCATTTTATGTTATCATTTTATCATACTTGATTGATTATTGAACTATTGTAACAATAAAGCTGTGTTATATCTTTGTTGACTGATTAACCTTCTTTAAAGCTGTACCCGAACTTGTATAAAACTTGGCAAAACATAATTGGCGCTGTGGACAGGATACAGCAGAAGGTTTACCAGTCAATTCTGAGATGTCCAGTAATCCAGAAAATAGTGAAATTGTATAAAATATGTTTCTTTTGAAGAAAAAAGTGGTTGTCAATGAATCTGTTGAGATTCCAGGTTGGGAGTAGGTTCCTTACTGTATGTTAGGCACTGAATGGTCAAAATGTGCTGGATTGAGTGAATCTTGGGATAAATGTTTAAAAAATGCTGAACCTGATGATGTGGTGACGTGTTTGAGTAAGGTGCACATAGAGAGAGGTAGGGAGTTGAATGCTGTCAGCAGGCGAGGATGGATTCTGTTGTATGCATATAGAAAGCAGCATGAGGAACGAGTGCAGATGATGCAAAGATTGGAGACATTGGAAAAACAAGTGTGTGAAATGCAGAGTTCTCTGGTGATTGCACAGTGTCAGAATAAGCAGCTGATGGACAAGTGTGATGGCTATCAGCTTGTTGCCGAAAAAGCGGCCGTGCGTGTAGCTCAGTACAAATATAAGAAGAGGACGGGTAAGGTGAACAAGAAAAAGGTTGCTTTGGCCATAGCCAAGGCTGGAGTGCAGTGGGATCCTGACCAATGGGATGGTGATGTGTGGGATTCCACAGATTCTGAGCAGTTTTCTGACCATGAACAGGAGGATAAACTTTGATGAGGAGTGGGAGATTGATCGTCCCTCTAACTCATTAAAAGCTCAGCCTATACATCGCAGGCGGATGGTTAACACTCCTGCAGGAAGGCAGCAGCGAGATGTAGTGGAAGATTATAGTCAACAGGAACTTAATGATCTTCATGACTGGTTTTCTCAAAAACCTAGTGAATCATTGATTGCTTGGGCAGTCAGGTTGTGGGATACAGGGGCTCATGGGGTCCAGCTGGATGTAGTTGATGGCCCAAAATTTGTGCAGCGAAGTCATGACTCTGTGGTAAAAGCTTTTCGTACATTGCAAATTCAGCAGCCACATGTGGTTTGCACTATGCTGGATGTTGTAGCCATGGCATTACAGCATTAATACCCATCTGAAGCAGATTGGCCCCCCTTGAGAAGCCATGGTTTACTTTGAAAGATTGTGCCCAAAGATTGAAAGAGGAAGTCATGAAAAATGCCATTTCTGCAAATACATATGATAATTACATGAACGTCCTGGTCAGTGTATCTGTTAGAAATCGTATAATCAAGACAGCTCCCCCAGCTTACAAACATATCATGATGACCCTGATGGTAAGTCAAACAGGAAAAACTGTCTCCAATACATTGGAGGAAATACGACAGTTAGGAGACTTGGGAGACTGGGGTAACGTCACCTCTGGGGAACGGCATAAGGAGTTTAGAGAAAATGATCATAAAGGGTCCCGGGTGTCCCGCAAAGAAATGTTTACTGCTTTGCTCAAAGATGGCGTTTCTAGAGAAAAAATTTATGGTATCAGTACAGATGACATGTGGAAATTATACAGGAACCGAGGACTTGATAAAAAAAATCAGGGACAACAGAGAATAAAAAAGTGTCAGTAAAAGATTCTGAATCTCCACAGCATGGACACAGTAGGACATGGGGGGAGAGAGGGCCCACTCGCTCTCTGTTGCCACAAAAACCCACAGCACCAGGGTTTGAGGATCTTTATTCTGCATTGTGTGCACATTTTATTTTTAACCTTTTGTTTCAGAGTTGTTTTTTTTGTGCTATAGCCAGATCCAGTTTCCAGCAGAGCACGATGGACGATGAGAATATGTAGTTACAGGAAAGCTGGAACGTTTACATTGTTGCATATTTTTAATGAACTGAACATAGGAAATGTTACTGTCTTATAATGTCACTGACTTGCTTGTGCTTTATTTTAGGTGGCTAATATGATATATTTGATTTAGATGAACTAGATGATGGTGAAGGTGAATTCCGGATTATAGGTGTAACATATTGGAGTAGACGTCTTTATAAATTGGGTTACAACTAGATGACAGAAAAAATCCACGTGGTACTTACTGAGCTCTGTCTGGGGGATGGGATTAAATTGTCTGTTTATTTGCAGGAGTAAAGAAGAGATTTCTAGTGATCGGAGATCTCATGAAAGACCTCAGTGACATCACTTTTTAAAATAAAGCCCCGGGGTATATAAAGTTAACTTTGAGTTTTTGGGTTTTTTGTTTTTTTTTTGGTAGTACTGGCACTCTATTACTTTTTAGTAAAGGGTTTTGTTCAACCAGATTAAAAACAACTGTGCAGTCATTATTAGAAGATCATTGGTTTTTTATTTTATTTCTTTTTGTTTGGAGCTCCAGATGATAAAGAGTTAATTTTTCTTTTTTGAGAGGAGAATGTGGGATTGTGTGAATTGGGTCCTTGTCCTTGTTTGTGTTTGATTAATGTTTGTATAGCTGTAAATCCCTATTCATGAATCCTTATGCATTGTTTGCAATGGTAGATAAGACCACACAACATGTTTACGTAACAAAAGCAGTGAGTTTAAGACAATAGGGTGACTAACCTGACTATAACCAGACCTGTTGACTGATCAAAAGTTAATTATATGATATGAGGTTTAAGTTAATTTGTTTCTATTTTGTGCGCTACAGAGTGAGAAGGATGATATGATTTGCTTTGTTCTTTGTGTTTTTATGTTGATATTAATTCAAATGCCAATATATGAGTTTTATAGAAATTGTATTTTCATAGTAGTTAGATTGTCATATGATGAGAAGTTTTATTATTCTGGAGTACATTCTTGCTTTGTCAGAAAGCTTCAAAGGCCAATACGGGCAGAGTTTTTTTTTTATTTGATTGTCCCAATCAATCATTGGACTACAACAACCTTCCTTATTTACAATTATGTGACATTCATTCACTGCAGGGGTGGTGAAGATCAATCTGGAGGAGAGCAGATTATTCTACTGCTCTTATGTGACTGAGTATATGTGATTGAGATTAAACAGAGTCAGTGCCATGTCCACCCCACCCCGCACAGCCACACTTACTATACAGGACAATTTATTACCCACAAGGATTCAAGTTTGTTTTTAAGGTTCATCTTCACACAGATTGCCAAGGGGCCAGGAGCCCGAAGACTGAGATGGGGGATTACGAAGGTGCCAGGAGCTGCCACAGACCAAAAAAGGATATCGCAAAGCGGAGCTGATGCATTGACTGACCGCCATGTCTGCGCCAGTGTTGACCGCCATGTCTGCACAAGTCGCCACGCCAGCGCCAGTGTTGATCCAAGTCTGCACCAGTGTTGACCGCCATGTCTGCGCCAGTGTTGATCCAAGTCGGCACCAGTGTTGATCGGCATGTCTGCGCCAAGCACTGATCACTGACCGCCCCGTTTGCACCGGCATTGATACAGCCAAGGGGCTCTGATGTCTGCACTCCTTCCCAAATCCTATCATCACCAAGATGGAGACAAGCTTGTGTTTTATCAACCAGATAGTAAAGGGCACAATAAGCCCCTGCACTATCCTGCATTATACGCATGTTGTGTTACAGTCTAAAGAAGATTTATGAAGAGGAGAGTGACTTCTACAGACTAAAAAGATTTTTACTAATTTTAATCTTTTTTAAACTTTTGTTTTCAGCCTGTAGCCGTGGCCAATGTTGTTTTCTGCACTTAGCAACAGTGAATTAGTTTTCAGGGTATCTATAATTTGACTCAAATAGTCAGGAGTGGATTGTAATGCTAATCAGAAATATGACTATTGAGCCAAATTATAGTGAGTTATTTCAGTTTTATATCAAGTCAGCTCTGTTTTTAATTGCAATGTTTGCTCGTTTCTTTTAGTCTAAAGACTGGCTCATTGTTTGCTTGTTCTTTTAGTCTAAAACCTATTTCCACACATATTCTTACTTAATATTCTTTTGTATGTCCTTGTGTATTCTGTTGACTGAATACACATGGGGTTTGACTTTCATTGTCTTAGTTCAGATTTCTATGTGCTTTGACTTATCTCTTGTGTAACTTACCTTGCACTGACTGGTCACTCCATTGTGGAGGGCGAGATACACAAACACCTTTTGTATACTCTGAAGATGACTCAGCATTAGGCTGTGTCTGCCATTTTGTAGAGGTTGGATATATCTATCTCTAACCTCAGCCATGAGAGGGAGAAACCATTCCTTCCTGGTATGGAGCTGTCTATACACAGTGATGTTTGCTCCATCTGTTCTACGGTTTCTCATGGCAGAAGTTAGCGGATTCGAGATGCAATACAGGTGAAGTCTGATAAACGCTTATAACTTTGTATATACTTCTATTTTTCTCTGTACATACTGTTTCCCTATTTTCTGGAATCATTTTATGTTATCATTTTATCATACTTGATTGATTATTGAACTATTGTAACAATAAAGCTGTGTTATATCTTTATTGACTGATTAACCTTCTATAAAGCTGTACCCGAACTTGTATAAAACTTGGAAAAAGACATATGCACCCTATTACTGATCCACAGACATTTTTATATGTTGCTTTATAGGCAATTTTTATATGGCGGTATATGATGAGCCATAAGTGCAGGGATATTCTGCCTTTATACTTTTCTGCATATTGTATCTGATGGAAGATGTCATAATCTTCATAAGAATTTGAACAGAACAAATCTTTGTAAGTCTCCATATGAAATCAAATGAATGTTGAGAATCAGTATTCTAGAGACCACATGCACCTGCGTGAAAGGCCCATCAAGGATCCATACAAAATAGAGATATAATAAGTTTGTGTGCTTGAGTCCAAAGGATGAGGAACAGTTCATTGTAAACGTTGCTCATATTTTTTTTATCTCCTCTTTTTAACTTTATGTATCTCAGACACAAAAGGAATTTATGGCTCAACAATCAAGATAAACTCTAATGCTAAGGTGCAGACAAGTAACAAATTTTGCCTCAAGAAATTTACACAGTTCAATTTTATGCAATTACCTTTATTATAATGTTGATATTATGCATATAGCCAAAAGCCTCCTAACTCCCCATGATGTTCCAGGTGATTGCATTACCTGACAGCACTATTAGACAGCACAATAATTTTTTTCTCTGCTACTGAGCAAATATCATGTTCTATAGTAAATAGAATGTGCTGAAACTGAAGTCAGAATTTCTGTCACACGCCAGGAAAAAAAGCTAAACACAACCATCCCGATTTGGGTGGGACAGTCCCGACTTGGGGAACAATGTCACAATATTTTGGGATGTCCCGGAGTCCAGGGTATATGCTGGTGTCGGGAAGTGTTTATTTATTTAAATAAACTGTTGTTTCCAGTTTCTGTGTGTTTTTTTAATTTTCTTCCAGTATTAGTAATTGAGGCATCTGACAGAAATCTCTCCATCCCTATCACTGGGGCTTGGTGTCAGCCAGCAGTGTTTTTCTGCACCGCAAGGCTGACAGTAACCCCCTGTCACTATTACCTAAGTACCCAACACACCAGGTGTACTGGGAAGAGCCAGGTTACCATCAGAAGCGGACCATCTAATGTGACGGTCCACTTCTGTGGGTTGCTTTTTTAGAATCAGAAGGGACCAATATCAATGGACCTTTCCATTCTGATAGTATCAGGCTGCAGCTGTTGATTTTACCTTGGCTGGTTTTGAAAAATGGGGGGGCCCCATGTTAATTTAAAAAAAATAATAGTAATAATATGTTGTTCTTAGATTTTTAATAATGGATAAAAACAAAATGACGTGGCATTCCCCATTTTTAACGAGCCAAGGTAAAGCCAACAGCTGCAGGCTGACATTATTAAGATGGAAATATGATGAATATTGGTCCTTTCCCAATATAAAAATACCAGCCAGCAGCCACTCCAGAAGCAAAGCATCTCATTAGATGGTCCTCCTGTAATGGAGTTTGTACAGAGGTGGGTACAGCTAGGGAGGTGCTGGAAAAGGGAGGAGTCTAAGATGTTTGTGTGGCTAATTCTGTAGAGATAAGGTATGGTTGGGAGAAGTCGTCATGTTGATTTGAAGCGGATAGAGAAAGGGAACGACTCCCATTAGACAAGATATCACTTGTGAGTCACTAAATGTAACTACACTTTAATCACTTATGTGTCAGCAGAGTTTGTGTACATCTTGTATCTACTCCCATAAGGTCACTTTAAGGTGGTAATATTTTTAGTAGTGTAATGGTTTATAATCAGGATTAGTATAGGGGTATTATTCAGTCACTATGTGGTGGTGATATGTGGTAACGGTGTGGTGGTATTATTCAGTCCTCATGTATTGGTATTATTCAGTGACTGTTTGGTGGGGATATGTGGTCATGGTGTAGAGGTATTTTTCAGTTACTATGTGGTGGTGATTTGTGGTCATGATGTTTTGGTATTATTCAGTCACTATGTTGATGTGTAGTCATAGTGTTGTGATATTATTCAGTCACTATGTGGTGGTGATATGTGGTCATGGTGTGATAGTATTATTCAGTCACTATGTGGTGGTGATATGTGGTCATGGTGTTGTGGTATTTTTCAGTTCCTCTGTGGTGGTGATATGTGATCATGGTGTGGCGGTAGTATTCAGTCACTATGTGGTGGTCATATGTGGTCATGATGTGTTGGTATTATCTGATCTTTGTATAGTGGTATCATTGATAATATTAGTATTAAGTGATATTTGCTCGCTGTATAGTGGTGTTATGTGGTCACTGTATGACTCTTATATAGAGATATCATCCACAGAACATTGTCTTACAGCTAATTGTATGGATTCATGTATATATAATACATTACTTTATATAAATACATATTTACAGACCCCCCAGTAATGCCGCTATTGTGTTAGCGCTGATCTGCTGGAGGGGGTAGGGCATGATTATGTTAGGTGGGACGTGGTTAGAGTGGTGTCCTGGTCTAATCTTCATCTAAAAGTTCCCTTTGGTAAGCTTTCTCCGCGATTTGTGGGTCCTTATGATATTCTAGAAATGGTTAATCCAGTGGCCTAGCATCTAACGTTACCCTCTTGTCTCCACATACATAATGTTTTTCATTGCACACTCCTGAAAAGGTATATACCATCCCTGACTCTGCCCTCAAACTCCCCTTTTATTCTAAAAGGAGGAGGAGGTTTAGAGTATGACATTACCCGAATCTTAGATTCCCACAAAGTTCGATGGTCTCTGCAGTATTTGGTCCACTGGAAGGGATATGGTCCTTAGGAGAGATCGTGGGTTCCAGCTAGATCGATTCATGCTAAGTCCTTGATCAAGGTCAGGAATTTACTTGATTCTCACCCAGACCATGGTCCAGTGGCACCCCCTAAATGGAGGGATATTGTCAGAATTTGCTTACCTGGTCAGCTGCCAGCCTGCAAGGAACAAGCTTCTGCAGCTCTTGATTCTCCAGGTTTACACCCGCTCCCAGAGAGACACTTTGCTGGTAAGTCCTGGAGTGACAGGCACCCTGACACTCTGGACAGAAGGTGTGTCACACAGGCCAATAGGAGGACTAGAGGACATCACCAACCAGCAATGGAGGCAGTGTCCAGACACTACATTTAAACCTTCTGCAATCTGACTGCTGTGTCTGTGATATTTCCTGGCTTTTCCACTTACCTGTAGTTGTTACCCTGCTATTCTCATTTACCTGACCTCGGCTTGTTTTCTGATTTGTTACCTTGCTCTTGACAATATTTTTAATCTCTGACTTGTTTCCTGGATTTTCCCTTTGATTTATTATTTGTGGCCTAACATTTCTGATCTGTTGCTGACTTGGACTGTCGGACCATTCTTTCCACCTGACAGTCCCTGTATATTAGTAGCCTAGGGACCGTAACCCAGTTGGGGTATGCACTTAGGGCAGGGTTCAAGTTAGGGCTAACTGTACCTCCCTTGACGTGACAGAGGTAGAAGTCAATTGTCCTCATTTTAGAAAAAAAAATCAATTCCCAACTCCAATCTGGCAATCACAACAAATCCTTGGGTCAATGGCCCTTCTCCATAAATCTATTCACTATAACGTGTTAGATTATTACACACTACTGTAGAAATGTATCTAGACCCTTTTTGAACTTTGCTAGGGAATTCATTGACAAGTTCCTCTGGCAGAGTTCCATAGTCTCACTGCTCTTACAGTAAAGAATCCCTTTCTATGTTTATGTACAATACCTTCTTTAATCAAGATGTAGAGTTACAATCCTGGATATATAAACAGATCTTGGGGGAGATCTCTATATTGACCTTTCATGTATTTATACATATTTATTCTGTCCCCCTGAAGCTGTTTTTTCTCTAAACTGAATAACCCTAATCTTGTTCATCTTTATGGGAATTGTAGTCCACCCAGTCCTTTTATTATTTTTGTTGCCCGCCTTTGAATCTCTTCAAGCTGTAAGATGTATTTCTTGTGGACTGATGCCAAAAACTCTACACAATATCCCATGTATGATCTGACCAGTGATTTGTATAATGGGAGAATTATATTCTTGTGTGCATCTATGGGTCTTTTAATGCACATGAGTCTAAAAGTGCCTTCCTTCCAGGTTTCAATTTTTCAGTTTGTCTGGGTAGTTGAAGTCATCCATGATAAAAACCTCATTGTGATTAGCAAATATATACGTAATATTATATCTATTCCAAATTTAGGGCGACATGTATGAATCTCAGCATGTCAGAGCGCATGTTTTCGCCCGATTCAAGCGAAAGCTGTGCCTCATGTATGTCGGTGCCCGAGGTGTGCTCATACATGCGGCGTAAAGTCCGCCGCTCCTCGCCAGTGTGTGAGGCGCAGTGCGGGGACTTAGGGTGGGACTGCGCCTAAGATTCGCCGCCCGAGAAGGTGCGCTCATACATGCGGTGAAAAGTTCCCTGCGCCTCACCAGTGTGTGAGGCGCTGTGCAGGACTTAGGCGCAGAAGGACTGCGCCTAACATGTATTCCGATTCCAGACAGGCTGGAAATGAGCGAGAAATCATTACACATGTTAGTAAAAAGCAAAAAGAGTTGTCTTTCAAATGAATGAATGAATAAAGTGAAAAATCAAAGCTGTCTAAAAACGATTAAATGTAGTGAAAAAGTGGATCATTAAAAATTAAAGTGAAAATATATAAGATCACTCAAGAAATAAATCTCAGCTCTCAGTTCCCTGAAGCATGGAGTATGAATCAAAAAAACATTTTTATTAGGTGCAAAACATCATCTGAAAAAGAGCTCAAACATTCTAAAAAAATACATAAAAAAAAATCAGTAACAAAAAATCAATAACGGCGCAACATCAACTTCGTGAGTCTTATCATTTGATTTCTGCCATGTACAGTTTTATTATAGACTGCATTAGAAAACTCATAAGGGCGTCGCTCGCTCTCCCATTGGCCCAAATAACCGCGCCTCTTTTAACTGAGCCAATCACAAACAGAGCTCGCTCTGCATTTCTTTTCCCCATAGAACTCCATGCAATAAGTAGCTCACCCGCTGATTGGCTAAGCTGGACGAGCCCCTCTTCCCCCCCCAACCAATTACAGTACTAGAATATTTCCCATAGACAGTAATAACTTTTAGGGCGCCCTTCTATCGTGCCCTTCTTGCTCCACTCAAAATAGATGCACTACATATGATTGGTGGATTCATATCTGCCGCCTGGGCTCAACCAATCAGCTCTTTTCTGCCTTTTTTACTGTATTTTGAACTGTCCCTCCTTTTCATTTGATTGGTCAATACTTCTCCATAGCTTATAATGGGTCACTGTCGCTCCTCTTCTGATTGGTTGGTTTCTGCCGACCAATGAGAAGCGCTTATAGAATTTGAATTACTGTATTTCCCAGCAATTTACGATATCCCAATTCCTGATGTTGCGCCGGTCTTGGCGACAAACGCGTTGTTCGGGATTTGATTGAAGTATGTTTATAGAAGATTTCAGCTCTTTTTCAGATAATATTTTACACCTAATAAAAACGATTTTTTTAATCATACTACATGCCGCATGGCGCTGAGAGCCGAGATTTCATTGCCCTGATCTTTCCATAGACTACAATGGGACAAAGTAGCTCGCGTTCTGATTGGCCGGAATAGCCAAGCTCCCGCTACTTCAACCAATCAGCTCTTTTCTGCATTTTTAACTGTATTTTGAGCTGTCCCGCCTTTTCATTTGATTGGTCAATACTACTCCATAGCTTATAATAGGTCACTGTTGCTCCTATTCTGATTGGCTGGTTTATGCCGACCAATGAGAAGCGCTTACAGAATTTGAATTGTATTTCCCATCAATTTTCTATATCGCAATTCCTGATGTTGCGCTGGTGACGTCGACAAACGCGTTGTTAGAGATTTTTATTTATGTATGTTTTTAGAAGGTTTGAGCTGTTTTTCTGAGAATGCTTTACACTTAATAAAAATGAGTTTTTGAATCATACTCCATGCCTCACTGAGCGGAGAGCTGTGTTCTGTTGTAACAGTTGACCTAGAGCACTTTTTGCCCCATTCCATTACGTTCTCGCTTCACTTCGCCTCCTCCGGCTCATTTAGACCAGAATCAACTAGGTTTGCCTGTCGGAGTTGCAATGCGCTGCACTTTGCCGACCCGCGATCATACATGCCTCGGACTATTTGAAAGTGCCGCGTCCCGCCCCAGAATGCCCACACCCCACCCACTGCACGCCCCTTCATGTTAGGCGCAGCCGAAAGTGGTGAAGCTTGCGCCTAACATCGCATCACTGCGTCCGACACGGGATTCGAATCGGTGAGCCACAGTTTTCGCCAGAAAACAGGCGCAACTGGCGATCATACATGTCGCCCTTAGTGTTCACTTTTTAAACTCCCTATAATTTTGGTAAAAGTGCTTCATGCTCTTGAACTTGTAAATATCTGTTGTTGCCCGTTGCTAACACTGTCAGCTATCACCCTTCATGTTGAGGGTTCAATGATCTTGATGTCTGATCTTCATTGTAGATATGTCCTTAAGGAATTGCTCTCTATGTTTTTCACTGACATCTCCCAAATTGGGCGGAAAGAAGTCAATATGTTAATGTAAGAATTGAATTTTCAAATACATTCTGCATGCTGTTCATATGCCTTAAGCATCTTCTCAATTAATTCAGTATAATTTCTCGCACATTTGTACCCAAGGAAGTTGTGCAAACATTGCTTTCCATTGCACGGTATTTAGAAATCTTTGTGTGATGATTATAAAAGTGTGAAATTGCAGCAAATTCCATTCGTGAAGTCTAGAGGCTAAGATTTCTGATAATGACAGATCTTTTATCACCTCATCTAAATCTGATTGACTTAGTAAGTGAGGCACACCCTCCTGGTACACTTCTTCATAAAACTCTTTGTGAGGAAAATTGACAAAAGTGACAAGTCATCCTCCCCACCTCCCTTTCCAACTTCATAACTCAAGTCACTCAGATTGCAGACATCCCCCACCACCAACTCCAAGTCACAGGAAGCATCAATTAGGAATGCAGTTCCATAGCAAGCCACCCCAGCAGGGGAGGCCAGCACAACAAAGAACCCTCATTTAAATTAACTAGCACATGACTCAGACATAAAAAGTAAAAATGGCGGACCCGGCGCACGTGGAATATAAAATGACTAGAGCCGTAATGTTGGCTTTTTTTAAAAAAAGTGTCTTTATTCTTAAAAATGTAGGGGTATATGACCCTCACACTATTAAAAACAGAGGACGATAAAACCCAACGCGTTTCCTGCCGTATACCGGCACTTTCTCAAGGGTAATACTGTAGAAAAAACTACTGTGGTATTTAAATGGATGTTATTTTTTGTATAGGTCAATTGGGGTGTCAATCAGCATATCAAAGGAGCCGACTAGTTGGATGAGCTGTCAATCAAGATCATCAGTGACAGGCTTTTAGTAGACAAGAGATAGTCGTGTCGGTATACGATTGGAGCAGCGGTACATCAATCAGCAATACGGGTGTTAGTTTCTACAGCCGGGAGACCTCAATGGAGAATTCGCTACGGCTGAAGAGATACTGCTTGTATTTTACAATTAGCATATATTTTAAGCATACATTTTTTATAAAGTATATACAACTGGAAAAATATGGAATAACAATAAAAAACATTCTAATGAAACAAAATATTCACAGGAATGATTATAATTAAACGAAAAAATGAGAAATTTATTTTTTTACTTAAAAGGTATTGCTGTTTATACATGTTAAGAATTATTTTTTGGTTTATTAAATAAACTATTAATTGATATTTTGTTATGTATTATTCTATGTGCTTGATGAAACTAAAACCGGGTCGCTATAATAAAAAACCAGAGTGAAAAAGACAGTAGTTCATAAATATTGAGCTTGCTGTTATTTAAACCAATGAAAATGCTGGCGGGCATTATAAGCCAGCCAATCACGGAAGGAGCTACTTCCTATGTAAAAATACATAACTAAGTATTCACAATGCTTAGTCAAGGGAAATAAATAGAGGACTATTCTAGCCAATCAGAATCGGGCGGGTGTTATGAAATTGGCCAATAGAAAAGAGAGCTACTCTCTATGAGAATTGACGTGGAAAAAGTTTTGAGAGCACTTGTATGTGTAAAATGATTTAGCCAATCAGGGAAGAGCGGGTATTTTGGATTGGCCAATGGCAGAGGGAGCTACTCTCTATGTAAAATAACATGGGGAAATGAACAGGGCGCTTGTCAAGTGACAAACTGGATAGCCAATCAGAGTGAAGCGGGTTTTGAGGACTGACCAATAGTAGGGAGAGCTACTCTCTATGTAAAATAACATGGGGAAATGAACAGGGCGCTCATCAAGTGACAGACTGAATAGCCAATCAGGATAAAGCGGGTTCTAAAAACTGGCCAATAGTGGAGAGAGCTACTCGCTATGGAGAATAACATAGAAAAAGAACAGGGCACTTTTCTAGTAACAAATTGCATACCAATCTGAGTGTAGCAGGTTTAAAAGCTAACCGATAGTAGAGAGAGCTACTCTCGATGGGAGTAAATATAGTGACCGAGTATAGAGGCTTGTAGATATAACACTAACATAATAAGTCGGAAACAATTGGATTTCAGGACCGTACAATAAAAGAACTATTCATTATCAAGAAAAGTATCCTAGCTTGATATATTACAATTTCTAATAGCATATAAAACATTTAGACCCTCCGAGTTTTAAGCGTTAGTGACAGTTTCAACGTATGAGTTCCATCATGTCATTTAAACCTCTAGGTTGCAGTGTCTTTAATCGGTAAATCCAAAACATTTCTCTTTTTTGCAATGTATGCTCTCCCTTTGATTGGTCAGTCCTTAAAACCCGCTTCACTCTGATTGGCTATCCAGTTTGTCACTTGATAAGCGCCCTGTTCATTTCCCCATGTTATTTTACATAGAGAGTAGCTCTCTCTGCCATTGGCCAATTCATAATACCCGCTCTTCCCTGATTGGCTAAATCATTTTACACATACAAGTGCTCTCAACACTTTTTCCATGTCAATTCTCATAGAGAGTAGCTCTCTTTTCTATTGACCAATTTCATAACACCCGCCTGATTCTGATTGGCTAGAATAGTCCTCTATTTATTTCCCTTGACTAAGCATTGTGAATACTTAGTTATGTATTTTTACATAGGAAGTAGCTCCTTCCGTGATTGGCTGGCTTATAATGCCCGCCAGCATTTTCATTGGTTTAAATAACAGCAAGCTTAATATTTATGAACTACTGTCTTTTTCACTCTGGTTTTTTATTATAGCGACCCGGTTTTAGTTTCATCAAGCACATAGAATAATACACAACAAAATATCAATTAAAAGTTTTATTTAATAAAAAAAAAAATTATTTTTAACATGTATAAACAGCAATACCTTTCAAGTAAAAATACATTTCTCATTTTTTCTTGCAATTATAATCATTCCTGTGAATATTTTGTTTCATTAGAATGTTTTTTACTGTTATTCTATATTTTTCCAGTTGTATATACTTTATATAAAAAATGTATGCTTAAAATATATGCTAATTGTAAAATACAAGCAGTATCTCTTCAGCCGTAGCGAGTTCTCCACGGAGGTCTCCCGGCTGTAGAAACTAACACCCGTATTGCTGATTGATGTACCGCTGCTCCAATCGTATACCGACACGACTATCTCTTGTCTGCTAAAAGCCTGTCACGGATGATCCTGATTGACAGCTCATCCAACTAGTCGGCTCCTTTGATATGCTGATTGACGTCCCAGTTGACCTATACAAAAAATAACATCCATTTAAATACCACAGTAGTCTTTTCTACAGTATTACCCTTGAGAAAGTGGCGGTATACGGCAGGAAACGCGTCGGGTTTTATCGTCCTCTGTTTTTAATAGAGTGAGGGTCATATACCCCTACATTTTTAAGAATAAAGACACTTTTTTAAAAAAAAGCCAACATTACGGCTCTAGTCATTTTATATTCCACGTGCGTCGGGTCCACCATTTTTACTTTTTATAACAGTTTCTATCCGGCGTTCCTCTGAACCCCGGAATCCATTGGACCAGTGGCAGCCGTGATACGGGCTACGGCATCCAAAAGCCCCGCAAGCTCATATGAGAGTTGTGCCTCTATAATACGAGCGCAACCTCAGAAGGTAAGCATATTTACCTATTTTTAATAACCATTATTTTTACCTACTTCACTATTGTGCGCCCCCTTTGTCCCCCCTTTTTCTCTTGATCATACATGACTCAGACAAACACACATGGGCTCTCAAAAAGACTGAAGGACAAAAGGCTAGAGACGGCCAGGCACCAATATTTTATAAGGATTTATGAGAGAATCGCGGATCGGGCTGACAGATTGCTGGGTGGGGCTGGTGAGAATCCAGCTGTCATGGTCCACATTGGCACCAATGACAAAGTTAGAGGTAGGTGGAGTGTCCTTAAAAACGATTTCAGGGACTTAGGCCAAAAGCTCAGGGCAAGGACCTCCAAGGTAATATTTTCAGAAATATTACCTGTTCCACGAGCCACACCAGAGAGGCAGCGGGAGATTAGAGAAGTGAATAAGTGGCTCAAAAATTGGTGTAGGAAAGAGGGATTTGGGTTTTTTGGAGAACTGGGCTGACTCTGTATTGGGTACAGACTCTATGCTAGGGATGGGCTGCCCAAATGGGGAGGGGCACGTTT
>JAODAL010066288.1:0-17832 GCA_025379985.1 Phyllomedusa bahiana | reverse complement strand
ATTATTTGTGCGCTCAATACGGCGCACAAATCCGCCGGGAATAAGCCGTGTGAACACGGCCTTACACAGGACGCTGGATTCCTCCTATTCTGGAAACTTGAATAAGTCCACACCAATGGCTCTGTCTTGTGTATCTTCTCCATCCGGACAGGTTCTGGATGGTTAAGGGTAAAAATTCCCTCTCCCCCAGGGCGAAACTTGCACTGATCAAAAATTGGAAACCAGACACGTAACATGTTTTGGTTCCTAACACTGAGCTGAGAACTCTGCAAGCAGCCTTTATGAGGTTTATCTGGGCCCATAAAATACATCAAATTCCCAAATGAGTCGTATTAGCTAGTAAAACTAGGGGTTGATTGTCAGCGCCTGATATATCTAATTATTATTGGGTGGCTCAGCTACGAAAGATAGCAGCATGGACCTCTCAAGATGGATGAAGATAGAGAAATTATGGTTATCCCTGATCCATCCCAATTCACTCCTATAGTCTACTTCCCATATCAAATTAGAAGAACCATTTTTAGGCCCTATGGCTTTGACTCACAAAATTTGGAAATTATGCTATAAAAAGTATGGTTTATGCTCGAGAGTTTCGCCTATGACATCCACTTCTGCCAGATAGTGTACAAGGGTTACAGATGAAAACTTGGTTTCAAATTGGCAGACGTGGTTGATAATAGAACGTGTAAAATTCTTCCTTTTCATGTGTTACGTGAGGATTTCGGCATACCCGTGAACAGCTTTTATTCATATATACAGATTTGTCATTTCTTGAACAGGACGTTTTCCGCTACTGAGGTGTCAGTCCCTACCAATTTTGAAAAGCTTTGTAGGAGTGTTCCATCAACCACTGGATTAGTTCCGAGTAAATATAGGATGTTGTTAGACCCAGATCCTGATAGTTTACCTAGTCACAATTATATGAGAAAGTGGGAGACATATTTGAATATACCTATTACTCCAGATACCTGGTGAACTATATGGCTAAGATCATTCAAATCATCTTCATGTATAACTTATAAAAAAAAATCAACTGACATTACTCATGCATTGGTACCATACCCCTTCCTTGTTGCACACCTTTAACCCTAATGTGTTCAATATGTGTTGGAGATGTCAAAGAGAGAAGGGTACGTTAACTGATCTGTTTTGGGATTGTCCTAAGACAAAACCTTTCTGGAGAACAGTTAAATTGCTGTTGATTGAAGCAATTTAACTGTTCCCTTAAATCCTCTGTATTACCTTCTAAATGTTCCACCCAGTAGGATGAATCGAATGTCCTCCAAATGTTCACTATACCTTCTGACCTCAGCTAAATGTTTGTTCGCCAAACAATGGAAAAGTCAGAATCCTTCTTCCATCATGGACCTTCATCTTAGGATAAAATATATTAGAGAAATGGAATATCTTACAGCTTTATTAGATGACTGTGAGGAAGAAAATTGACTCAATATGAGTCCTCCCTCCAGCTTAGACAAGTCAGAACACAGCTTCCCCCCCCCCACAGGGCAAGCTCAATTTACATGTTACATGTTAATTAAGCCCATTGTAGATGCCTCTGTAGGAAGTAGCCACAGCATGGGGTCAACCCATGAAAGGATCCTCAGGTAACCTAATTAGCACAACAAATGCTTCCTCCAAGCTCGCAAGCTTCAAAGACTTCGATCAATCAAACACAGTCGGGTCGTCTCCGATCATATCGATTTATAGGACGGTCACCGCTCATAACTGGCAATGGCGAGTTCATATCTCAAAATATGGAACTCCCCGCCCACACACACCCTATTTCCAGGGTTTCCAGGACGCATAGGGGACCTGAGTATCCAGCCCCCGGGCCCTACGGGGTCCATAAGATAAGCATGTTTGATTACAGGCGTCAGGAAGCCCAGTCGGGTTCTGATGGTACCACTGGCTCGGGTTCTGTGCCAATGCCCTGGAGAGTATAAGTCATTTTTGGGTTTGTATCCGAAACTGCACTGACCTGAGTGGGAGGAGTTCATAGACCGTCCGGGGTGTGTAGGGGGGCGCCACATTGGGCTGATCCTCTCCCAGATATAAGCCGCAGCCAGGATTGGCTCTTCCTGTTTGATCCAAGGAGAGGGGTACTTAGAGCAGGTCAGTAACATCAATCACGCAGCAAGCCCAGGCCACATTCTGCGCCCCATGCGGCCGGGTCCCATGCAACAAGGTAAAATATGACGTATTTTAACTGCCTTTTGTCTGTAACATAATTGTATTTGCATCTGTCTCCTTCACCTGTATATTATTATCCATATTGTACATATTACTGTCTAGTGTGCCCTCCAGGCTAATTAAATCATATAAACTTTTAATCTGAGTTAGTCTGTCTTGATCACAAACGGCCTCAATGCCTAATCCTCGGTCTATAGTAATATAGCTACCCAAGGGGTTGGTTCCTGACCCTGCTATCAGTCCGTAACGGGACAGGCTTTATAAACTAAACGAGTCGAGACACTGGTGGCAGCATTGTTTGTCTCCTGTGCCGTTTGTTGGGCTGGGTAACAGTGGGAACGTAATCTGGTGACCTTGAGCTCCCCTAGAGGGCAGCGAAACGTCAAGATTCACCCCAGCACAGGCCGTCGTCCCTCAAGTGGGCCAGGCGGGACTAGGGACTGTTTTTCTCACATATTGGTGGAAGGAGCGGTTGGATCAAGACAATAGTGTATGTGAGTGCGCGAGCTGTACTCCCAAATATAAGGACTACCAGCAGTGGGTTTTGCTGCTGGGGTCTTAAGATAAACTCAGCACTAGACCATTCAGAGTGCAAATACAAGGATTTGGGTGCATTCAGGTTGCAGTTTTTGTGTCAAGTAACCACAGTGTTGCGTTTTGCAGAGTTGGCTGGTCGTGGCAAGGGCAGAGGGGCTGTAGGCACGGATGGAAACGAGTCAGTTGATAGTTAGCCAGGAGGAGCTCGGCAGGCCAGGCTGTGTGACTAGAGGCTAAGGGGGAGGGTCCGGCTCGGGGCTCTCAAGGAGCCAGTACAGGTGGTCAATGGCGCCGTGGGCAGCTCACTTTCGGCTATTCTCCTGAAAGCTGCCCTGGCTAAGCTTGAGGCTGGAGACCTCGACGCTTACTAGGCCCTCCTATCAGCTGCAGAAAAGTCGCGAAGCGGATAGAGGCGGAAGAATGCAGAATGTCCGCGGACCAGGGTAGAGGCGGCAGCTGCAGACCATCGCCGACGGAGGGGCTAGAGGCGGCAGCTGCAGAACATCGGCGACGCGGCTAGAGGCGGGCAGCTGCAGAACGTCGGGAGAGGGGCCGAGGAACGTCAGCGGAGACCGTGACACCAATGACAAGGGTGTACAGATGTGAAAAGGGCCATGTCAACCCGCCAGTTGATGAGCCTCCTCAGGACCCAGGTCCACAAAAGTGGAGGCGCTGAGGACATTCCATGCTGGATAAAGTTGGAGCCAGGACACCTTCATCGCTGGCATTTTGAAAAAATTTGCCGCCAGCACCTTTTGCTGAGGACAGTGGGTTACGGTTCTGACTCCTCGTCTCAGAGGTAAAGCTCTGGAGATCTTCGTGTACCTGGCCCTGCGAGTCCACCCTGACCCTAGAGGGAATCAAGCAGGCATGATCGGCAGTATAATCTCACCCCTGAGATGTACAGTGAAGAAAGCTCCAGAGTTTGTAGAGGGGTTCATACCAGGACCTGCTGGGCAGTCCACATGCGGGCCCTCCAGAGAGCAGCTCGATCAGTGGACCTCGGGGCTAAAGATCACCAAAGTCCAGCAGCTGAAGGAGATCAGCGACACGGAGCAGTTTTTGTGGAACTGCCCAGAGGGAACCCCAGCAAGCACTGCTGTGACCAGAAACATTGCGGGGGCCACGCACAGCAAGCCTCAGCGGGATGAGTTTATTGCCAACAATCGGGCACCGGGAGGCCAGGAAGCACTCCGCTGGAGGAGGGGGTAAGATGCGCCGCTGGGCCCAGTTGTACCCTATACCCCTAAAGCCCAGGGGGACCCAGCCACAGATGCTTTCCACATCTGTGTGGGGGTTCGGGAAACCCGAACTCTGTCACATTTGCAAAACAGCCGGGACATTTTAAGTTGCGGAATGCACTGTCTCTCAGCGCCAGAAGGGCCGTCTCCCAGTCCCTTTTTACAAACGCTCCCCCAATTTTTGTGTGTGGGTGGGGGGAAGGCCCCTTGAGAACTACCAGCCAGTACCGTAGGCCGGTCTGTTGCCATGGGACCTGGACACCGGCAGCGGAGTTGACTGTGGTGCGGTCCCTTGAGTGGTCATGGTCCCAAAGGACATGATACCAGAATGACTTTGCGCTGTCTCCGGAATGGAGGCGTTGTGCTGCGGCTGCCAGTTTGCCAGGGATGTATTTGGACTGGGGTGCCGGGCAGGGTATGCGGGGAAGTTGGAGTAGTATCGCCGAACATTCGGTAGTATATGTTGAGGGACAGACTTGGGCGGCTGGTAGCCCGTTTTGAGGCCACCTGAAGCCCCAAGGTCTGCTCCCCCTAAATGTGATATGTCATTCCAACCTACTGTTAATATTGTGGACAATGTTGTTAATATGCATACTGAGGGGAGTATGGAGGTGGGGATGTATGGTGTCGTTCCTCTCATCCTGTGGAGAGGAGATAAGGTCAGCAGGTTGCAAATAGGGCCGGCAGCAGGATGTGGTCCAGCAAAGCCTTGCTGGGATTTGTTGTCTTTGGTGTGGAACCAGAGGGGACAAACAAGGGGCAGACTGCTGTGGTGGGGGAGCATGCAGGTTGAGGCAGGGCTCCCGGGAAAGGCACAGGGCAGGGTCTACCCACAGCCAGGGCGGAAACGGGGGCAGACAGCTGTGGTGGGGGAGCATGCAGGTGAGGGCAGGGCTCCCAGGGAAATGGCCACAGGGCAGGGTCATCCCACAAAACAGGATGTCGGAGGGCCAAGTTAGGCCAAGCAGACTGGAAAATTATATAGCGGCCGAGGGGGGAGGGGAGCCCCACTAAGCGGTGTGCAGCAGTCGTGGCCGCTGTCACGCGCAGTGGGAGGGCCAGAAGCCAAGGAGGACCCTCAGGGGCCCGACAGTATCCTCATCGGACCAGGTATAGTGCCTGCGTAGGTGAGGGTAAGGAGATAGGTCCCGTGGTGAACCCAGACAGATGACGTGGCAGGTCCAGTCTCATCCATTCTGGCCACCGTGCTAGTCGAGAGTTTCAGGCAGCAGTTAGCTGGATGACGACAAGACATTGAAAGCTCTTTAGGAGCAGGCGGCACAGCCTCCTTGGACTCAGACACCGCGAGGGTGGTCTGGAACTAGGACGGCTGTACCACGTGTCGGTACGACGGGTTACTCAGGAGGGTGTGGCCATAGGGACCGGGACGGTTAGTGGTACCCTATCCGTCAGGGCGGAGTTGTTGCGGGGGTTGCGCATGAAATTCCGATGGCCGGACACCTAGGGATCACCAAGACCAAGGAAGGCTGGCCCAGCATTTATACTGGCCAAAGATGGGGACTGTTGTGGCTGCCTACTTCCATTTCGTTGTGACACTGTCAGTAGGGTGGGGAAGGCGGGGCAAGGCCAGAGCACCACTGGTACCTCTGCCTATCATAGAACGGCCTTTCAGGGAGGGGTGGCTTGGTGGATTTATTGGACCGATGCTGTACATTCCCAGAGCTCCGGGAAACGAGCTTCATATGACGGTTGTAGACTACGCACTCGAGGTACCCGAAGGCGGTTAGCCTTGTACGTCCTTCGGGCCGACTGGGTGGCAACGCCCTTACTGGAGATTTTCTCTACGAGTGGGCTTTTCCCCAGGTAATTGCTCACCTGACGGGGGACCCAGTTCATGTCGCAGTTAAATGGAAGTCCATTTGTGTAAGATGTACAGGTTGCAAACATCTGGTGGCCAGCCCGTACCACCCACAGGGACTAATGGCCGTGTTGTGGATCGGTTCTGGCACCCTCGAAGCAGTGCTTAAGATATTGGTCGGACCGAACCACAGAGAGCGATGGGGAGCAGTAACTACCCACACCTTACTATTCGCATACCGGGAAGTTCACAAACCTCAATGGGATCGCTCCCTTCGGTGCTCCTGTATGGGGGACGTATCGGGGGCCCTTGGCTCTGGTGAAGGAGGCCTGGGAAGGAGACTTAGCACCTGGGATGGGGGTCGGTCATTGGATTATTGTGCTTGACGCTTCAGTGACAATATGGCAGGACTTGACGCCAGCTAGGGCACGAGAAATGCAAAGGCCCAGGCCGACCAGAAGCAGTTGTACGACCAGAAGCTTGTGAGAGGACCTACCAGGTGGGTCAGAAAGTGGGGTCCTGGTCACGCGTACCACTGGGGACAGCTGCAGGCAGCCATGGGAAGGCCCATATGTCGGTGCACAAGCAACTCAACGCTGTTCACGTACCTGGTCACCATGGACCACGGACGGGGAAGGCGGAAGGCCTTCCACGTGAACATGATGAAGGCGAATCATGAGCGGGTGGTATGATGCCCTTCCGTGTGCCATACCTGCCCGATGGAAAGTGAGACGGAGAACCTCTTTGGAATATGTTGCCCCTGGTCAGGGCAGGTGGGTCCATAGAGGATGGTGGAGATTTGTTGGAGGACAGACCTGGGAGGACCACCGGTCCCAGCTGGTTGGGCAACCCTCTACCCTTCCGGGGCATTGTTCACTACACGTGCCTGGAAGGACGGAGGGCAAGTAATTGTCAGCTGTCCATCACGTGGACACGGTGATCACCCCCCATTCCGGCGTTCAGCATATCGGATCTCCACACGAAGTGCAGAAGCACATGTGGAGGAGATGACGAGATGCTGAAGCTGGGGGGGGGTCATCCAGCGTCCCAAAAAAGTGCTGGGCCTCGCCTGTAGCCTCGTCCGCAAGTGGGATCGGACCACCCGATCTGCGTGGACTACAGGGGGCTCCAATGCTGTCTCGGTTCACCGACGCGTACCCAATGCCACGCATCGATGACCTGCTCGATCTGTTGGCCTGGGCCAAGGGGGGCAAGTACATGACCATCATGGCTCATGAGCTTGGGGATTAATGGCAGATTACATGACCGTGATGGCTACGGGAAGACGCTCTGCTTTATCACCCTTGGGCTATGTACGATGTCCCACTGTCGTGAACGTTCGGCGATGAAGGAATGCCCTGCCAATTTTTCAGTGGAATGGTTCACACGCTGCATCAAGGACTTGAAGGGGTACGCGGCTGCGTAACCTGGATGACATACGACATTTTCTGTTCCTGCCTGGGTGGACCACCATCCAGCACCTGACGGCAGGTGATGGGACGTATCAACAGGCAGGCTTGACATCAAGCCAGAAAAGTTTGCAGCTGGCTTGAGTGAGGTTCACTACCTGGGGGGCAACCGGGTAGGTGGGGAGGGCCTTGAAGCGAGCGGAGAGAAAAGTGGATGCATCGCATCCTGGGCCCAACCCCAGGACCAAGAAGCAGGTGATGATCTTTCCATGGGCACTGCTGGGTACTTTAGGAGGTTTTTTCCACACTTTAGTAGCTGGCACAAGCCCCTGGGCAGACCTCACGCAGGAAGAGGTTGCCCACCCACAGTCGAATGGACAAACGACTGCGAGGTAGGGCCTTGAAAGCCCCTCAAGGCCCCTTGTCCAGCTCCCCGTACTACAAGCCGCAAACTTCACCCGGCAGTTTATAGTACAAACCGGCACGGGCCCAGTGACTTTGGACTTGGTGCAGTGCTCAGCCAGGTGGACACAAACGGGGACAGGAAATCCCGTTATGTACCTGAGCCGGAAGCTTCTGCCGAGGGAAGTGGCCTATTTCCACCATGGAAAAGGAATGCCTGGCGATAGTGTGGGCCCTGCAGCGCTGCAGCCTCACTATATGGCGGCATTTCATTGTGGAGACAGCCACAAACACTCTGAGCTGGTTACACACGGATTCTACGGAACCAATGGGAGGTTCTATCGTGGTGCCTGTCGTTCCAGCAGGTTTACAACTTCTCATTAGCCACTGAAGGGCCGAGACCATGGCAAGAAGATGGGTTGTCCCGACAAGGGGTGGGGTCCTGTTGGGCGCCTGTGGAGCATGGTGCGAGGTGCTGCCCACTAGCGCCCTCAAAATGGGGGAGGTGTGAGGAAGAAAATTGACTCAATATGAGTCCTCCCTCCAGCATAGACAAGTCAGAACACAGCTTCCCCACCAACAGGACAAGCTCATTTTACATGTTACTTGTTTAATTAAGGCCCATTGTAGATGCCTCTGAGGAAGTAGCCACAGACATGGGGTCAACCCCATGAAAGGATCCTCGGTAACCTAATTAGCACAACAAATGCTTCTCTCCAAGCTCGCAACTTCAAAGACTTCGATCAATTCCAAAACCCTGTCGGGTCGTCCTGCCGATATGTCATATCGATTTATAGGCGGTCACGATACATAAAATGGTCCATGGCGAGTTTTATCTCAAATTATATGGAACTCCCCGCCCGCACACTCTATTTCCAGGTTTCCAGGACTCATGGGGATCTGAGATATCCGAGAATGGGCCTACGGGGTTCCATTAGATAAGCATGTTTGTTTGCCTGGCGTCAGGAAAGCCAGACGGTTCTGATGGTACCACTGGTCTCGGTTCTGTGCACATTGCACTGCCAGAGTTAGTTATAGTCCATTTATTGGGTTTTGTCATCAGATACTGCATGACCTGAGTGGGAGGAGTCATACACCCGTCCCAGTGGTGTGTAGGGGGCTGCCCGTGGGATGTCCTCTCCCAGATAATAGGCCGCAGCCAGGATTGATCTTCCTGTTTGATCCAAGGAGGGGGGTACTGAGGCAGGTCCAGAAAATCATCACCAGCAGCCCAGGCCCATCTGTCCCCCATGCGGCAGGGCTTGGCTTCCAAGCAACAGGTAACTTGACTTTATTTTAAATGCCTTTTGTCTGTTAACCCATAATTGTATTTGTATCTGTCTCACTACCTGTATATTATTGTTCCATCTAGTATTATTATCTGTCTAGTGTGCCCTCCAAGGCTAATTAAATCCTATAAAACTTTAATCTGAGTTAGGTCTGTTTGATCACACGGCCTCACACGCCTAATTCATCGGTCTATAGTATATAGCTACCCAAGGGGTTGGTTCCTGACCCTGCTATAAGTCGGTAACGGGGGACGGGCTTATAAACTAAAAACGAGAGAACTGGTTGCGGTAGGCAAGCATTGTTTGTTCTCCTGTGCCGGTGTGGGCAGGGGGGGGTAACAGTGGAACAGTATCTGGCTGACCTTGTGCTCCCCTAGAGGGCAGCGCAAGTCGAGTACAACCCAAGCCCAGGCCGTACGTCCCTCAAGTTGGGCCAGCGGACTAGGCTGTTTTGACTTCACAATGGACAAAGTGGATCAATTTAATATGGGACGTTTGCTGTAACTAATAATATATAGGTTTATTCTCTTTCTAGTATGTGTATGGGTAATTAAAGTAAGGAAGATATTTCGACCCTTCCCCATTCCCCTGCCTTGCATGTTTCTTGTATATTCTATTTTTTGTATGGCCTTTAACCCCTTACCGACATTTGTCGTACTCATACGGCAATGTCGGGTAGGGGTTCCCGCAAATTGCCGTATGAGTACGTAAAGGCGATCTTGCGCGCTCACAGGCGACCACTCGCGCGCAAGATCGCGCATGGAACCGGCAGCTATATTACCACTGGCATTCATGCCGATCCCACCACAGCCGGTGTGAGCTACGGGGCGCGGTGATTAACCCCCCGATGTCGCGACATCGTGGTCGCGACCATCGCGCTGCGGGCGGCAGGAGTGGGCTCTGCTGCCAAGCGATTTCCCGGCGCAGTAAGTAATGGCGCTGTGCGCGCTACTGATTCTCCTACCAGACAGCTGGACACTGAATGACAAGCATCCGGGTGGTCGTATGGGGGACGTCACGGATGCCCACAATGCTTGTGGGCAGCGTGGACAGACAGTTGGCAATGGAGACCAGCATAAGCTATAAGCTGTATGCTGTATGCTGATCTCCTATTGCATGAACGATCTGACGATCGTTCATGCAATTCCCCCCTGTGGAAAAGTGTAAAAAGTGTGTAAAAGTAAAAAAAAAAAAAAAAAAATACGTACATCGCCCTTTTCCCCTTTACAAACGCCATTAGCCCAAACAAAGATCATACAAATAAATAAAGAGTACACATATTTGGTATGCGCATGCGTAGCGATCTCCACCCTACCACCCTTATAAATCTGTCATGTTAATTAACCTGTACGGTGAACGCCGTAAAAAAAAACACCCAAAAAACCAGTCACAAAGAATATCGATTTGGTTCACCCGCAGCACATTAAAATGGAGTAAAAAGTCATTCAAAAAAAATCATATCAACATCAAAGTGACTGCCAATTAAAACGTTAGTTCATCCGCAGAATAAAAGTCCTTAACAGGCTCTGTATACGGAAAATAAAATGTTCTGGCTATTAGAAGTTGAGCGATGCATAATTATTTGTTTTACAAATTTAAAAACACTTTTTTTTCAAAAAAATTGTGCTTTCAAATAAAAAAACTACATAAATTGGGTATAACCGTAAAATTTTCGTCTCAACCCACAGAGTAAAAAATAACTTTGTCACGGATACTACAAGGTGGATGCTTATTAAAATAAAAATAAAAAACATTGCTAGGATGCAGTATTTCTTCACCCCATGCCTTCCAAAAACGGATTTAAAAGACGGATCAGAAAGTCCTTGTCCCCCAAAAACTGTTACTAATAAAATGTCAAATCATCCCGCAAAAAAGTCCCTTTACAGCTCCATAAACGAAAAATAAAAAAGTTATGGCTCTCAGACTGCAGTGATGATGCGAAAAACGTGTTTTCCCTTTTCAATTATAAAAGTTGTTTTTATTGTGTATAAAGCAGTAAACATTAAAAAAAAATATACAATTGTGGTATCGCTGTAATAGTATCAACCTGCTGAGTAATACTAGCATGTATTTATTACCGCAAGTGGGACTGCCTGTAAAAAAATAAATAAAAAACACTACCAGGATTGCTGTATTTTTGTACAAAAATGCCTCACAAAAACCTTAATAAAGTGATCAAAGATCACCATGCCTCCGTAATGGTGATACCCAATAAAACATAACTCATCTCATAAAAACAAGCCCACAGGCAAGTCCATATGAAAAATAATTAAGAAAAGCTATGGCTCTGTCAGGAGTAGGACAACATAAAAAAGCAACTTTTTATTAAAACTCGCTTCTACTTGTGTATAATGTAATATAATCATAAATAAAAAACGATTATAACATTTATATCATTGTAATTGGATCAGACCCCCATTAGTAAGTTATCCCGTCCATTTATCCTATGGCGATACTGTAAAAATGAAGCCCAAAAACAATGGCGGAACTGCGTTTTTCCCCCTCCTATTTCCATGGCCCAATGCCTAAAAAAAAACTATCGGGAAACTCCTGTAGCGCACAAAATGCAAAAATATCACCCTTTTAGATGAGATTCCTGAGGGGTGTTGAATCCAAAATGGCGGCAACTTCTGGAAGGTTTCACCTGTTCTGAGTACTTTGGGGGCTTTCGGAAGAGGCGACACATGGCGCCACCATATCTGTGCGGCAAAAACAAATAGCGCTCCCTCCTTTTTACCCCTTTGCCATGCGCCCCCAAACAGAGTTTACACTCACATGTAGGGAGGGTATTGCCGAACTTGGAAGAAATTGCGTAACACAATTTTGGGACTTTTTTTTCCAAAATTCCTTGTAAAAATTAAACATTTTAGCTAAAATTGCAGATTATTGGAAAAAATATATTTTTATTTATTTTCAGAGCGACCGAACGCTAAAAAAATTTGTGATGAAACGCCTGTTTGGTTCCATATACTCAACTACACCTCTGGATATATTTCGTAAGGGGTTGTTTAGTTTCAATATGGGGTCTTTTTAGGGGTATTTTATTAAGTTTTGAACCTTAGGGTTTGTCCGCAAAAATGTAAATTGGCCCTTAAATAAAATTGTAATGGAAATGAGCCCCAGAGGTCCAGTAGGTGCTCCTCCTATTCTGGGGCTTGTGATTGAGCCAAATATATGCACTAGGGCCAATGTGGGATATTCTGAAAATGTCAGAATCTGGGGAAATCAATATTAATTTGCATTTCCCTAATTCACATTTACCGTATTCTTGTCAATAATGTATAAACATTGAAAATTCTGCAAAAAAATGAAATTTTGAAATTTCACTTTCACTTTGCTTTATTTCCTGTGAACACACCTAATGGGTTATTTAAACTTCCAAAATTGCGGTTTTGAATAATTTAAGGGGTGTAGTTTCTTATGTATGAGGTAAGTTATGGGGGTATTAGACATACAGGTCAATCAAAGTACGTTAGAACTGGAATAGGTCCCTAAAAAATGTTATATTGCAAATTTTCTTGAAAATTGAAATTACTACTAAATTTACTAAGCCCCTAATGTCGTAAAAAAAAAGACATTTAAAAAAAATGATTGCCAAACTACTGCAGACATTATGGTAGATGCTAGTTATAAACTATTTTTGAGGTGGAATAACTATCCTGTCTTACATGCAGAAAGTTTTGAAGTTTTGAATTGGTAATTTTTTCACATTTTTCACGATAATTTCGATATTATTTTCACAAATAAACAAGCATTATTGGACCAAAATTTTCTTTCTATCTTAAAGCACAATGTGTTACGAGAAAAAATCTCTGAATCAATGGATAGGTTAAAAGTGTTCAAAAAGTTATTCGTCACATAAACGTGAAACATGACAGATTTAAAAAATGGGGTCTGTCAGAGAGGCCAAACTGGCAGGCGGTATGGGAGTTATGTTGTTTGTATTGATATGTGTAGATTTCTCGTAAATCTGTAGTTCTAAGTTTCAATTGTTAACAATAGGCTTTAAAATCTACAGCTATATAGAGCTGCATACCACCTTCAATTCAAATACATTTATCTCTAATATTGAAACACAGGTGGATTTTTTTTTCTTGGAAATTTTTATTGAATGTGCAACTTACCTATACGTGTACAATGTCAAAGTGTTTGTTCTTTACTCTTCCTGTTAATAAAAAATACAGTTGAAAAAAAAATGTAATCCAAAAAGAAATTTGAGATTGGACTCTGTTTGGGGTTCACCTAAAGTTCTGCAACAACAGAATTGTTGTTGCAGAACCTTAGGTACACTCCAAGCAGAGTCCAATCTCCATTTAACTGCAGGATTCAAATTATTAATTTGGGTATGTGCAACAGTCGCTATTCCACTGGGGGAAGGAACATAACTTTTACCCTTCATGACCGAACAGACCTCACCAATGGGGAAAGAACACCAGACAGACAAAGCCATTGGTGTAGGTTTACTCAGGTCTCCATCTTCTTTCCCATCTGGATGGGGTCCAAAAGGTTTAGGGTAAAAGTTTCCTCTTCCCTATGGGAAACAGGTAATTGGAGATTGGAATCTGTATGAGAGTCCACCTAAAGTCTTGCAGTGACAAATGTATTTCAAAATTTTTAAGGACTTTAATTAAGAGTCCAAATCCTTGTTTTGCCAAGTTTTATCTATACAGCTTTAAAGAAGGCCAGTCAATAAGGATATAACACAGCTTTATTTACAATAGTCCAATAATAAATCAAGTATGATAAAATGATAGTTACATGAATTGATTATAGAAAATAGTGTGATATTGTGCACATTTGTGAAAGATGGTTATTTACAAAAGATTATCTTACGTGCTTCACATGGGAGGGTGTGCGGCTTCATCGGTATTTAAATGTATCTGCCATTCCATGCAATCAGCCTTTCAAAGCAGAAATGGCAAAGACAGAGAGTCGCAGGGGAGAATCAAGTCCGTGTAGGCATCCTTAACATGGGAACAGGCTTCTGCCTTATCCCCAGCAACAAGACCTTATATATGTTGCTTAAACAAAATGGCGGACATGACCTAATGCTGTGCCAGCAAAAAAAATGCACAATTGTTTTTGTTCACCTTTTTACCTATTGGAGGCTGGCTTCTAGCTTAA
Organism: Phyllomedusa bahiana; assembly: GCA_025379985.1. Taxonomy (NCBI): domain Eukaryota; kingdom Metazoa; phylum Chordata; class Amphibia; order Anura; family Hylidae; genus Phyllomedusa; species Phyllomedusa bahiana. Next base: position 3,818 of record JAODAL010066288.1, on the reverse strand, counting down.
AAAAAATACACAAAATACTCTTGTAGACAGAATGATAAGCCAAATGCATATATTAAGTGAGGACTTCTTAACCAAAGACAAAAGGAGAGTATACTTTCATGTGTGGTGTATTAAGACAACAGAAGTGTAAACAGACTTGTAGCTTTGTACCCAAGAAAGACTTTTAAAATATAAGCGGGCTAGAGGTGCAAGCTTTGCCTTATCATAGTTGATGATATAAAATTTGATATGAATAGAATAATTTGACTTATAATAGTTATTTGTTTGACTCGTACTACAACCTAAGTCATAAGGCTCTTGTCCTGCAGTGGAACCCGGGGAGAAGGGTGAGTGTGATAAAGTAATGCGCCTGGAGCTCCTATATCTACTACGCTACATGTGGTTGCTGTTAAGCAAAGCTCTAAGGGTGACATGTATGAACGGGGCTGTGCCAGATATCCGCCGTCTTTTCTGCCCGGGAACTGGTGCAGCCCTGTTCGCTATATTTTATTTCGCCCATATGGCAGTATCATACTTATGACACTTTGTAATGTGCCTGATTTCGGAGGACGTGCGGTAAGCAGGGCGCACTACAACCATAGGAAGCTTCACATTTATAGCTTCAGTACAGAAAATCTAGGTGCAGGTATGATGGGCAGGTAGAGCACTTTCAAAGGGGTTTTACCTGAGCCAGAATATGTTGTACATAGCCTAGAATGTGCCTGTTTTATGACCCGCAGTAGAACAGGTTCATAGATTCAGGCGCATTCTACAATAATATTAAGCGCATAAAAATTGGCATCTAAGTACCAAAAATCATACATGTCGCCCCAAATGCTGTTAAACCAACTCAGGAAAAGCATTTGCAGTTTTCACTTTGGCCACTGCGCCTAATAATAGGCTGTCATGTACACACTCACCAGCACGGGATGTGGGGACAACTGTAATGGAGATGATTTATTTCCACTCAGTTCAATTTGAACTCATCTCTCACTCAGGTGGCAAACTGAGCATAAATCACACCCCACACCCCAGCAGCCCCAAAATATCCACAGCCACCACCTTCCTTCAATAATCAAAATGAAAAAGGAAAGTAAAGGGAAGAGGCTCCAATATGCAAATATCACTCACCAACGATTACAGGGCTATCTCACTGCTCTCCAGCAGTTACAGGGTTAGGACACTTCTTTAAGGTTATGGGTTCTTAGAGCAAACAAGGGCTAACTTATTAAAATGTTATATTTTTAACAGAAAAAAATTCCAGTGCTTCCATAGAGTACAAAAGTACAATCAAATGACAGACCTGCAACAGTTCTAAAATAAAAGGGAGAAAATCTTTGAAAATCCTACAGTTGTGTTCAAAATAATAGCAGTCCAATATGGCCTGATGAATCACCGTTCTTGTTATAGATGATATCACCACATGTTAAACAATTTACCAGTTGGTGAAGTCAATTCTTAGACTCCGCATTCATGGTCGGCAGGTTTTGGCGTCTGTGTATTTGATAATTATGTGAAAGGGGATGTATTCAGATTAATGGCAGTGCGGAGTTCATGGAGCGAGGTCAATCATTCTGTGAAGAAACAGGTGTGAATCAGGTGGCCATTACTGAAGGGTGAAGCCAGCACATGTTGTACCTGCATTCCTCCTTGAAAGCCTGAGAAATATGGGTCAGACATTGCTCAGAAGAACAGCGCACTTTGGTTGGAAAGTTGATTGAAGAGGGTAAAACTTATAAAGAAGAGCAGACAATGATCGGCTGTTCAGCTAAAATCATCTCCATGGCTTCAAAATGGAAAAAAAAACAGAGAGACGAGGAAGAAAACGGAAGATGACCATTGGAATGGATGGAGCAATGGCAAAGGCTCAGCCAATGATCAGCTCCAGGATGGTCAAAGACTGTCTCCAGTTACCTGTGAGTCCTGTGACCGTTAGAAGGCGCCAGTGTGAAGCTAATCTATTAGCAAGAAGTCCCCGCAAAGTCCCACTGTTACATAACACATGTGCGGCAGCGGATACAATCTGCCAAAGAAGACAGCATTCTATGAGGAAGTCAGTGCTAGACTGGATCGGGGTGAGGCACTGGATGTCATATATCTAGATTTTTCTAAAGCATTTGATACGGTGCCACATAAAAGGTTGGTAAATAAAATGAGAATGCTTGGACTGGGGGAAAATGTGTGCATATGGGTAAGCAACTGGCTCACTGATAGAAAGCAAAGGGTAGTAATTAACGGTACATACTCAGACTGGATCGCTGTTACTAGTGGGGTACGACAAGGGTCAGTATTGGGCCCTATCCTCTTCAACATTTTCATTAACGATCTTACACAGGGATTGCCAGTAAATATCGATCTTTGCAGACATACTAAGCCTGTAAAAGTAATCAACAAATAGAGGATAATGTGTTACACAAAAGATTGGTAAGTTGGAGGTGGGGCGAAAATGGCAAATGAGGTTTAACAAAAGGAAATGAAAGGTTTTGCCGGGGGAGGAAAAATCCTTCATGTTCATTTTAACGGGAAAAAAATACGGGGTAAAGTGATAGCAAGGGGATTGGGAAAATCCTGGGGACAGAAATTTAAATTGTAGCACCAGGGCAAAAAGCAGGGGCCAAGGCAAATGGATCAGGGGGTTAAAAAGGGGATAGTTGAATGATGAGAACTTATTCCCCCATTATAAAAGTCAGGGGGTTAGACCACACATGGAATATGTGTACAGTTTTGGGCACCAGTACACAGGAAGGCATTGTAGAGCTTGAAAGTAAAAAGGGGGAAACAAAAAATAAAAGGACTGGGTGGACACAGTCCCCAAAAAGTTTTCAAGTTTGGGGGTTATTTATTTTTAAAAAAAAGAGGGGCTTTTGGGGGACAAAAAATTTTTTAAAACTCAAAGGTCAATTAGAGATTTCCCCAAAGATTTTTTTATACCCAGGGCTGTATCTTGAACAAGGGGGGATCCCTTGTCTTGAGGAACGAAAGTTTCTACATAAAATAAAAGGGATTTTTTACTGAAAAGAGCAGAGATTGTGGAACTCTCTGCCAGAGGGAAAATTGTATGGTGAATTCACAACGATTCAAAAAGGGGTTTGGGTCTTTTTTGGAACTAAAATATAAAAAGTTTAGGTCTAGGTTCTGGGAGGGGTATTGATCCAGGGATTTTTCCGATTGCCAGATTGGAGTCGGGAAGGAATTTTTCCCTAAAATGAGGACAATTGGCTTTACCTCATTGGGGTTTTTTGCCCCCCTGGATCAAACTTAGACAAAAGGCTGAAATGGATGGACGTCTGTTTTTTTTCGGCCTTACAAACTATGAAAAAACCCGGGCCAAAAAAAGAAAAGAAGAAACGTTGTGTGGACGAAAAAAGAAAAATTATTTTTGGGTCCAAGACCCCAGATAGTTTTGTGAAACGACCCCCCAAATTGAATTTAAGCCACATTGACTTGAAACGTGAAGCATGGTGGACCAGCATCTGATAGGCGGTTCTCTTACTATGGTTTGCCCATTTACCGATACCAGGGATCATGGACAATTTTTCATCTTCCAAAAATTGAAGAGGTCAAAATTACCTTACCTGAGGAGTAATGCCCCCCGAAATGGTGTTTCAACAAGACAATTTACCCAAAAAACCTGTAAATGAGCAATATCTTGTTTCCAGCCCACAAAAAAGAGGTTATGGGTGGCCCCCCCAATCCTCGGACCTTTAATCGATGAAGGGGGCTTGTGGGTGACATCAAAAGTGCTGTTTTTGGCAAAGTCAATAATTGTGGAAAGTAGCAAAGCCTCCTTGGCTGGAATAACAGGTGACAGGGCCCAAAGGGGGCTGGCTCTAGCAAGA
>JAODAL010066287.1:0-17833 GCA_025379985.1 Phyllomedusa bahiana | reverse complement strand
AGAGGGGGGCCGGACGTGGGAAAAAGGGGGGGCCGCGGACGTGAGGAGAGAGAGAGGGGGGCCGCGGACGTGAGGAGAGAGAGAGGGGGGCCGCGGACGTGAGGAGAGAGAGAGGGGGGCCGCGGACGTGAGGAGAGAGAGAGGGGGGCCGCGGACGTGAGGAGAGAGAGAGGGGCCGCGGACGTGAGGAGAGAGAGAGGGGCCGCGGACGTGAGGAGAGAGAGAGGGGGGCCGCGGACGCGAGGAGAGAGAGGGGGGCCGGGGACGTGTGGAGAGAGAGAGCGTGGGGCCGCGGCGGAGGAGAGAGAGAGAGAGAGGGGGGCCGCGGACGTGAGGAGAGAGAGAGAGAGGGGCCGCGGAGGAGAGGAGAGAGAGAGGGGCCGCGGAGTGAGGAGAGAGAGAGAGGGGCCGCGGACGTGAGGAGGAGGAGAGAGAGGAGGGGGCCGGGGACGTGAGGAAGACGATGGGGAGAGAGAGAGGGGGCCGCGGCGTGAGGAGAGAGAGGGGGGGGCGGGGGAGTGAGGAGAGAGAGGAGGGGGGGGGGCCGCGGAGTGAGGAGAGAGGAGAGGGGGGCCGCGGACGTGAGGAGAGAGGGGCCGCGGACGTGAGGAGAGAGAGAGAGGGGCCGCGGACGTGAGGAGAGAGAGAGAGGGGCCGCGGACGTGAGGAGAGAGAGAGAGGGGCCGCGGACGTGAGGAGAGAGAGAGAGAGGGGCCGCGGACGTGAGGAGAGAGAGGGGCCGCGGACGTGAGGAGAGAGAGGGGCCGCGGACGTGAGGAGAGAGAGAGAGAGAGGGGCCGCGGACGTGAGGAGAGAGAGAGAGAGGGGCCGCGGACGTGAGGAGAGAGAGAGAGAGGGGCCGCGGACGTGAGGAGAGAGAGAGAGAGAGGGGCCGCGGACGTGAGGAGAGAGAGAGGGGCCGCAGATGGGAGGAGAAATAAAGGGAGACACTGTGGTAGTTGGTGGAGACAGAGAGACTGCAAATATAGGTTAATAGAGACCAATGAGAGAGAGACTGTGGATACCAGGAGAAAGAGAGGCTTCTGTGCTGTCTGCCTGGTGTACTCTGTGCTGCTGTGCTAGACTGAGTGCCTGATGCATACAGTGAGGGGTGCTGTGTGTACCGAGGTGTAATTATTTGGGGTTATTGGCACTTTGGCCAGCGCTGCTGACCCCGTATCTGCTATTGTTGACAGGTGAAGGGTGTCCCCCCAGTTGCACTGGATGCCCTCATGTACTCTGTCCTCTTGTTGTCATCCTCTCCCCTGCAGCAGGTGATGCAGTGTTCGGGGCTGCGCTCATCCTCTCCCCTGCAGCAGGTGATGCAGTGTTCGGGGCTGCGCTCATCCTCTCCCCTGCAGCAGGTGGTGCAGTGTTCGGGGCTGCGCTCATCCTCTCCCCTGCAGCAGGTGGTGCAGTGTTCGGGGCCTCGTTCATCCTCTCCCCTGCAGCAGGTGGTGCAGTGTTCGGGGCTGCGCTCATCCTCTCCCCTGCAGCAGGTGGTGCAGTGTTCGGGGGCCGCGTTCATCCTCTCCCCTGCAGCAGGTGGTGCAGTATTCGGGGCCGCGTTCATCCTCTCCCCTGCAGCAGGTGGTGCAGTATTCGGGGGCCGCGTTCATCCTCTCCCCTGCAGCAGGTGGTGCAGTGTTCGGGGCTGCGCTCATCCTCTCCCTGCAGCAGTGGTGAAATGTTGGGGCCGCGTTCATACTCTCCCCTGCGCAGGTGGTGCAGTTTCGGGGGCGCGTTCATCCTCTCCCCTGCAGCAGGTGGGGGCAGTGTTCGGGGCCCCTCATGCCTTCCCCTGCGCAGGTGTGCGTGTGGGGGCCCGCGTTCATCCTCTCCCCTGCAGCAGGTGGTGCAGTATTCGGGGCCGCACAGGGTTATTCCTCCTGCACAGGGTTAATGTGCACATTATATGTATATTAGGGCTAGGTGTTTGCCCAGGACGGCTGGATGAATGGTGCTGTGTGTGGGCCGGTGATGGGCGCTCCCCCTCCTCGGGTGGCACAGAATGGGCTGTTGTGCTGGGGGCCGGTGATGGGCGCTCGCCTCCTCGGGGTGGCACAGAATGTGGCTGTTGTGCTGGGGCCGGTGATGGGCGCTCGCCTCCTCGGGGTGGCACAGAATGCAGCTGTTGTGCTGGGGCCGGTGATGGGTGCTCGTCTCCTCGGGGTGGCAGAGAATGTGGCTGTTGTGCTGGGGCCGGTGATGGGCGCTCGCCTCCTCGGGGTGGCACAGAATGTGGCTGTTGTGCTGGGGTCGGTGATGGGCGCTCGCCTCCTCGGGGTGGCAGAGAATGCGGCTGTTGTGCTGGGGTCGGTGATGGGCGCTCGCCTCCTCGGGGTGGCAGAGAATGCGGCTGTTGTGCTGGGGCCGGTGATGGGTGCTCGCCTCCTCGGGGTGGCACAGAATGCGGCTGTTGTGCTGGGGCCGGTGATGGGCGCTCGCCTCCTCGGGGTGGCACAGAATGCGGCTGTTGTGCTGGGGCCGGTGATGGGGGCGCTCGCCTCCTCGGGGTGGCACAGAATGCGGCTGTTGTGCTGGGGCCGGTGATGGGCGCTCGCCTCCTCGGGGTGGCACAGAATGCGGCTGTTGTGCTGGGGCCGGTGATGGGCGCTCGCCTCCTCGGGGTGGCACAGAATGCAGCTGTTGTGCATGGGACGTTTATGGGCGCTCGCCTCCACGGGGTGGCACAGAATGCAGCTGTTGTGCTGGGGCCGGTGATGGGCGCTCGCCTCCTCGGGGTGGCAATGCATGCAGCTGTTGTGCTGGGGACGTTGATGGGCGCTCGCCTCCTCGGTGTGGCACAGAATGCGGCTGTTGTGCGGCCGCGGGGTGTTTACGGAGACAGAGCCTGGTGGAAACGCTGCCGGATCTGCTGGAATTTCCAGAGTGGAAAGTCTGCTGAGGGCTGAGATAATGAGCGCGCGGTCAGCCCAGGAATGCGGGGCCGAGGGGGCTCCAAGTACTCACTGCTCACCCAGCTTTCCGAGGATCCGGAATGCCCCCAGCTTACTGGTGCATGTGGTCAGAGCTGGCAGGAGCTCCTGGCACGTGTTGCACAGGACTGACCTGAGGCGGTTGGTTAGGCGGCAGGAAATCCCCGTCTCCTCCAATGCTTGTGGGTGCTGCGCTGGCAGCTTCTGGTGCAGTCCCGTTACACGGGTGACATCAGCCCCTGCGCTGCCAGGTGCCCCCATTCACCCCTCCCCGGCAGCGGGCACAGGCTGCTGTCATCTCTGACTCCTGTCTTCTCCACAATAATAGTTTTTTTTGTTGCAGACATACGCCAAGTTCTCCGGAGCTCCACTCAAGGTCCATAAGCTCTCCAACCCCTGGCGGAGCCCCTCAGGTACCTGCTGCTCTCACCTGTGTGTAACACCCCCCGTGTGCCCGCTGACCCCACCATGCCTCTCTTTCCAGGTCGGCTTCCTGCCCTGAAGACTCCGGAAGAAGGGGTGGTGTTCCAGACCAGTAACATCATCACCCATCTCAGGAAGCAGGTGAGGCGACGTGGGGTAGGCTCTCCCGGGCGCACATGGACCACACGAGCGGCAGTGGCTGATGGGGTGCAGTGCTCCGTGTGTTTGCCCCGGGTATGCCAGCTGCTGGGCGGGTACACGGGATCACACATGTATGTTGTGTCTGCAGAGATATAATGCAGACTATGACCTGTCTGCCAAGCAAGGAGCCGACACCCTGGCCTTCATCTCATTGCTGGAGGAGAAGCTGCTGCCTGCACTGGTGAGTACTGCCACCCTGTGTGGAATGATGCCCATGGCGGTGCCCCCGGCTGACTCTTCTATGTCCATGCCAGATCCACACTTTCTGGGTCGATGCTAAGAACTATGTGGACCACACCCGCAAGTGGTACGCCGAGACCATTCCCTTCCCACTCAACTTCTTCATCCCAAACCAGATGCACAAGAGACATATAGAGCGCCTCCAGCTGATCCGGGGGGAGAGCTGGCGGGAGGACGACGAGGTCCTGGAGAAAGAGGTGGGCAGCGGGGTTGGTGGCGGCAGTCATGGTGGGAGTGTTGGGGGGCAGTAAAGCCGACTCTGTCCCTCCACAGCTGTACACGGACGCCCAGGAGTGTCTGACTCTCCTCTCGCAGCGGCTGGGGGGACACAGGTTCTTCTTCGGAGACTCGTAAGTTTGGGGCTTGACTGTCTCTGGGGTGGGGCCTTCATCTTCCATCTGTGACACCATGCTGTGGCTCCTTGCAGACCGGCTTCTCTTGACGCCCATATCTTCAGCCACTTGGCCCTGATCCTAAACGTGAAGCTGCCCAGCAGCCGCCTTCAGCAGCACCTGCGGTCTCTGAGCAACCTGTGCCAGTACTGCTCCTCCATCCTCAGCATCTACTTCACCCGGGATGGAGGTGACTATCAGGCCCCCCCCCCCACCCCCCGGCTGCTCCTCTGCCCGGAGTCCGGCTCGTAACCTTCTGCTTTGTGTCCCCGCAGAGACCTTTCCTCGCATTGCCCCCAAGACCCCGACGGCCGAGTCTCCCGAGTATGAGGAGGAGCCCAACAAAAGGCGGAACCAGATCCTGTCCGTGGCGGCGGGGCTGCTGGCCATGGTCGGCTACGCCCTGCTGAGCGGGATTGTCTCCATACAGCGGGTATCAGGGGAGCGGGCGCTGGCGCGAGGTGCGGCCCTGGAGGATAACGAGGATGAGGAGGACTGAGGCAGCTTCTGCTTTCCATTCCATTCCTGTATGGTGTCCGAGCATGAGCGCTGCAGGCGGGCGCGTACACCCCCTGTAGGTCCCGGTGTCAGCACTGGCCCCGACCTGTGGGGGCTGCCCTGGAAGTGCCTTTATCTGCTGTATGAATTTCGGGGGTTGTGGCCCCTGCACTCCCACTACTTGTCCTATAATAAAGCAGGAGGATGTCATGTATCGGTGGCCACACGACCAGATGCAGGTTTTCATGGCTGAGACTTTCCTGCAGAGTCGGGCATTGGCCTCTACCATGGGATATGTCTAACGCAAAGCACCAAGAAGCTGGAAGTCAGAAGGGGCCATCACCAAGTGTGACCCCCGCCTCAGGCAGGCACATGGGCTCACCCCCTCCAAGTCCCTGCTTCCATACTATGGAGCATAGGTATGACCCAGGTGCGGGGGCAACGTCTGGTTGGGTGCCAGCTGATAGCGTGGTATAGATGGTGCACGCCGCCCATTACAGGACTATGCAGCTATACCATGTGCTACCAGAGTAGGGGAGCCGCTGCGGGACGCCGCTCTGCCTCCGCTGCAGTTATACCATGTGCTATCAGAGTAGGGGAGCCGCTGTGGGACACCGCTCTGCCTCCGCTGCAGTTATACCATGTGCTATCAGAGTAGGGGAGCCGCTGTGGGAGTCCGCTCTGCCTCCGCTGCAGTTATACCATGTGCTATCAGAGTAGGGGAGCCGCTGCAGGACGCCGCTCTGCCTCCGCTGCAGTTATACCATGTGCTACCAGAGTAGGGGAGCCGCTGTGGGAGTCCGCTCTGCCTCCGCTGCAGGTATACCATGTGCTACCAGAGTAGGGGAGCCGCTGTGGGAGTCCGCTCTGCCTCCGCTGCAGTTATACCATGTGCTATCAGAGTAGGGGAGCCGCTGAGGGACTCAGCTCTGCCTCCGCTGCAGTTATACCATGTGCTACCAGAGTAGGGGAGCCGCTGTGGGAGTCCGCTCTGCCTCCGCTGCAGTTATACCATGTGCTAACAGAGAAGGGGAGCCGCTGCAGGACGCCGCTCTGCCTCCGCTGCAGTTATACCATGTGCTACCAGAGAAGGGGAGCCGCTGCGGGACACCGCTCTGCCTCCGCTGCAGTTATACCATGTGCTACCAGAGAAGGGGAGCCGCTGCGGGACGGCGCTCTGCCTCCGCGGAATTTATACCATGTGCTACCAGAGACGGGGAGCCGCTGTGGACGCCCCCTCTGCCCCCGCTGCAGTTATACCATGTGCTATCAGAGTAGGGGAGCCACTGCGGGACGCCGCTCTGCCTCCGCTGCAGTTATACCATGTGCTACCAGAAGGGGAGCCGCTGTGGGACGCTGCTCTGCCTCCGCTGCAGTTATACCATGTGCTACCAGAGAAGGGGAGCCGCTGCGGGACGCCGCTCTGCCTCCGCTCTGCCTCCGCTGCAGTTATACCATGTGCTATCAGAGTAGGGGAGCCACTGCAGGACGCCGCTCTGCCTCCCCTGCAGTTATACCATGTGCTATCAGAGTAGGGGAGCCGCTGCGGGGCGCCGCTCTTCCTCCGCTGCAGTTATACCGTGTTCTTCCAGAGTAGGGGATCGACTGGCGGACGCCGCTCTGCCTCCGCTGCAGTTATACCATGTGCTACCAGAGAAGGGGAGCCGCTGCGGGACGCCGCTCTGCCTCCCCTGCAGTTATACCATGTGCTATCAGAGTAGGGGAGCCGCTGCGGGCCGCCGCTCTGCCCGCTGCAGTTATACCATGTGCTATCAGAGTAGGGGAGCCGCTGCAGAACGCCGCTCTGCCTCCGCTGCAGTTATACCATGTGCTATCAGAGAAGGGGAGCCACTGCAGGACACCGCTCTGCCTCCGTGCAGTTATACCATGTGCTACCAGAGAAGGGGAGCCGCTGCGGGACACCGCTCTGCCTCCGCTGCAGTTATACCATGTGCTACCAGAGAAGGGGAGCCGCTGCGGGACGCCGCTCTGCTCCGCTGCAGTTATACCATGTGCTATCAGAGTAGGGGAGCCGCTGCAGAACACCGCTCTGCCTCCGCCGCAGTTATACCATGTGCTACCGGGAGTAGGGGAGCCGCTCAGGACGCCGCTCTCCCTCCGCTGCAGGTTATTCAATGTGCTACCAAGTAGGGGAGCCGCTGAGGATGCCGCTCTGCCTCCGCTGCAGTTATACCATGTGCTATCAGAGAAGGGGAGCCGCTGCGGACGGCCGCTCTGCCTCCGCTGCAGTTATACCATGTGATACCAGAGTAGGGGAGCCGCTGCAGGACGCCGCTCGCCTCCGCTGCAGTTATACCATGTGCTATCAGAGAAGGGAGCCGCGGGCGGGACGCCGCTCTGCCTCGCTGCAGTTATACCATGTGCTAACAGAGTAGGGGAGCCTCTGCGGGACTCCGCTCTGCCTCCGCTGCATTTATACCATGTGCTATCAGAGTAGGGGAGCCGCTGCGGGATCGCGCTCTGTCGCTCCGCTGCAGTTATTCATGTGCTACCAGAGGAAGGGGAGCCGCTGCGGGACGCCGCTCTGCCTCCGCTGCAGTTATACCATGTGTATCAGAGAAGGGGAGCCGCTGCCAGGGACGCCGCTCTGCCTCCGCTGCAGTTATACCATGTGCTATCAGAGTAGGGGAGCCGCTGCAGGACGCGCTCTGCCTCCGCTGCAGTTATTACCATGTGCTATCAGAGAAGGGAGCCGCTGCGGGACGCCGCTCTGCCTCCGCTGCAGTGTATTACCATGTGCTACCAGAGTAGGGGAGCCACTGCAGAACACCGCTCTGCCTCCGCCGCAGTTATACCATGTGCTACCAGAGTAGGGGAGCCGCTGCAGAACGCCGCTCTGCCTCCGCTGCAGTTATACCATGTGCTACCAGAGCAGAGGAGCCGCTGCGGGACGCCGCTCTGCCTCCGCTGCAGTTATACCATGTGCTACCAGAGAAGGGGAGCCGCTGCGGGACGCCGCTCTGCCTCCGCTGCAGTTATACCATGTGCTATCAGAGAAGGGGAGCCGCTGCGGGACGCCGCTCTGCCTCCGCTGTAGTTATACCATGTGCTATAAGAGTAGGGGAGCCGCTGGGGGACGCCGCTCTGCCTCCGCTGCAGTTATACCATGTGCTAGCAGAGGAGGGGAGCCGCTGCAGGACGCCGCTCTGCCTCCGCTGAAGTGATACCATGTGCTATCAGAGAAGGGGAGCCACTGTGGGACGCCGCTCTGCCTCCGCTGCAGTTATACCATGTGCTACCAGAGTAGGGGAGCCGCTGCGGGACGCCGCTCTGCCTCCGCTGCAGTTATACCATGTGCTACCAGAGAAGGGGAGCCGCTGCGGGCCGCCGCTCTGCCTCCGCTGCAGTTATACCATGTGCTATCAGAGTAGGGGAGCCGCTGCAGGACGCCGCTCTGCCTCCGCTGCAGTTATACCATGTGCTATCAGAGTAGGGGAGCCGCTGCAGGACGCCGCTCTGCCTCCGCTGCAGTTATACCATGTGCTACCAGAGAAGGGGAGCCGCTGCGGGACGCCGCTCTGCCTCCGCTGCAGTTATAGCATGTGCTACCAGAGAAGGGGAGCCGCTGCAGGACGCCGCTCTGCCTCCGCTGCAGTTATACCATGTGCTACCAGAGCAGAGGAGCCGCTGCGGGACACCGCTCTGCCTCCGCTGCAGTTATACCATGTGCTACCAGAGTAGGGGAGCCACTGCAGAACACCGCTCTGCCTCCGCCGCAGTTATACCATGTGCTATCAGAGTAGGGAGCCGCTGCGGGACGCCGCTCTGCCTCCCCTGCAGTTATACCATGTGCTAACAGAGTAGGGGAGCCGCTGCGGGACGCCGCTCTGCCTCCGCTGCAGTTATACCGGGTGCTACCAGAGTAGGGGAGCCGCTGCGGGACGCCGCTCTGCCGCCGCTGGAGTTATACCATGTGCTATCAGAGAAGGGGAGCCGCTGCGGGACGCCGCTCTGCCTCCGCTGCAGTTATACCATGTGCTATCAGAGTAGGGGAGCCGCTGTGGGACGCCGCTCTGCCTCCGCTGCACTTATTCCCTGCGCGACCAGAGTAGGGGAGCCTCTTCAGGACGCCGCTCGGCCTCCGCTGCAGTTATCCCATGTGCTACCAGAGAAGGGGAGCCTCTGTGGGACGCCGCTCTGCCTCCGCTGCAGTATACCATGTGCTACCAGAGTAGGGGAGCCGCTGCGGGACGCCGCTCTGCCTCCGCTGCAGTTATACCATGTGCTACCAGAGAAGGGAGCCGCTGCGGGACGCCGCTCTGCCTCCGCTGCAGTTATACCATGTGCTATCAGAGTAGGGGAGCCGCTGCAGGACGCCGCTCTGCCTCCGCTGCAGTTATACCATGTGCTATCAGAGTAGGGGAGCCGCTGAGGGACGCTGCTCTGCCTCCGCTGCAGTTATACCATGTGCTACCAGAGAAGGGGAGCCGCTGCAGGACGCCGCTCTTCCTCCGCTGCAGTTATAGCATGTGCTACCAGAGAAGGGGAGCCGCTGCGGGACGCCGCTCTGCCTCCGCTGCAGTTATACCATGTGCTATCAGAGAAGGGGAGCCGCTGCGGGACGCTGCTCTGCCTCCCCTGCAGTTATACCATGTGCTACCAAAGACGGGGAGCCGCTGCGGGACGCCGCTCTGCCTCCGCTGCAGTTATACCATGTGCTACCAGAGTAGGGGAGCCGCTGCAGGACGCCGCTCTGCCTCCCCTGCAGTTATACCATGTGCTATCAGAGTAGGGGAGCCGCTGCGGGACACCGCTCTGCCTCCGCTGCAGTTATACCATGTGCTAACAGAGCAGGGGAGCCCCTGCAGAACGCCGCTCTGCCTCCGCTGCAGTTATACCATGTGCTATCAGAGAAGGGGAGCCGCTGCGGGACGCCGCTCTGCCTCCGCTGCAGTTATACCATGTGCTAACAGAGAAGGGGAGCCGCTGCGGGACGCAGCTCTGCCTCCGCTGCAGTTATACCATGTGCTATCAGAGAAGGGGAGCCGCTGCTCCACTCCGCACTGCCTCCGCTGCAGTTATACCATGTGCTATCAGAGTAGGGGAGCCGCTGCAGGACGCCGCTCTGCCTCCGCTGCAGTTATACCATGTGCTATCAGAGAAGGGGAGCCGCTGCGGGACGCCGCTCTGCCTCCGCTGCAGTTATACCATGTGCTACCAGAGAAGGGGAGCCGCTGCGGGACGCCGCTCTGCCTCCGCTGCAGTTATACCATGTGCTATCGAGTAGGGGAGCGCTGCAGGACGCCGCTTTTGCCTCCGCTGCAGTTATACCATGGGGTACCAAGAGTAGGGGAGCGCTGCAGGACGCCGCTCTGCCTCCGCTGCAGTACCATGTGCTATAAAGAGAAGGGAGACCGCTGCAGGAAAACCGCTCGGGCCTCCGCTGCAGTTTATACCATGTGCTATCAGAGTAGGGGAGCCGCGGGGACGCCGCTCTGCCTCCGCTGCAGTTATACCATGAGCTATCAGAGAAGGGGAGCCGCTGCGGGACACCGCTCTGCCTCCGCTGCAGTTTACTTATCAGCACAGAGTATTTAGGGAAGAGGAGACGCGTTAGTTCCTGATTCTCAGCCACGTGTTTCCCGGCCGCAGAGCTGGAAGAGCAGGTCAGGGGGCAAGTAACGTGAAAACGGCACCACACACAGGGTCCCTGCTGGGTACATGGTCAGAGGGGCGGCGTCTGTGTACTGGGTATATGGTCAGAGGGGCGGCGTCTGTGTACTGGGTATATGGTCAGAGGGGCGGCGTCTGTGTACTGGGTATATGGTCAGAGGGGCGGCGTCTTGTGTACTGGGTACATGGTCAAGGGGGGGGCGTCTGTGTACTGGGTACATGGTCGAGGGGCGGCGTCTTGTGTACTGGGTATATGGTCAGAGGGGCGCCGTCTGTGTACTGGGTATATGGTCAGAGGGGCGCCGTCTGTGTACTGGGTATATGGTCAGAGGGGCGCCGTCTGTGTACTGGGTATATGGTCAGAGGGGCGCCGTCTGTGTACTGGGTACATGGTCAGAGGGGCGGCGTCTGTGTACTGGTACATGGTCAGGGGGCGGCGTCTGGTACTGGGTATGGGTCAGAGGGGCGGCGTCTGTGTACTGGGTACATGGTCAGAGGGGCGGCGTCTGTGTACTGGGTATATGGTCAGAGGGGCGGCGTCTGTGTACTGGGTATATGGTCAGAGGGGCGGCGTCTGTGTACTGGGTATATGGTCAGAGGTAGAGGAACAGCATCCACAGTTGAACCCAGCAGTTTCCATCCCCTCTTTATAAAGCCCCATCTGCAGGTTTTCTCCCCTCCCTCTATAAAAAAGCCATCTGCAGGTTTCTCCCTCCCCTCTATATAAAGCCCCATCTGCAGTTTTCTCCCTCCCCTCTATATAAAGCCCCATCTGCAGGTTTCTCCCTCCCCTCTATATAAAGCCCCATCTGCAGGTTTCTCCCTCCCCTCTATATAAAGCCCCATCTGCAGTTTCCCCCCCCCCTCTAGATAAAGCCCATTCTGCAGGTTTCTCCCTCCCCTCAACACAAAGCCCCATCTGCGGGTTTCTCCCTCCCCTCTAGATAAAGCCCCATCTGCAGGTTTCTCCCTCCCCTCTATATAAAGCCCCATCTGCAGGTTTCTCCCTCCTCTATATAAAGCCCACCTGAGGTTTCTCCCCTCCCCTCTATATAAAGCCCCACCTGCAGGTTTCTCCCTCCCCTCTATATAAAGCCCCACCTGCAGGTCTCTCCCTCCCCTCTATATAAAGCCCATCTGCAGGTTTCCCCCTCCCTTCTTATAAAGCCCATCTGCAGGTTTTCCCTCCCTCTATATAAAGCCCATCGGGCAGGTTTCTCCCTCCCCTCTAGTAAAGCCCCATCTGCGGGTTTCTCCCCTCCCGTCTTATAAAGCCCCATCTGCAGGTTTCTCCCTCCCCTCTAGATAAAGCCCCATCTGCAGGTTTCCCTCCCTCCCCTTCTATATAAAGCCCCATCGCAGTTTCTCCCTCCCCTCTAGATAAAGCCCCATCTGCAGGTTTTCTCCTCCCCTCTAGATAAAAGCCCCATCTGCAGGTTTTCTCCCTCCCCTCTATATAAAGCCCCATCTGAAAGGTTTCTCCCCCCCTCTAGATAAAGCCCCATCTGCTGGTTTCTTCCCTCCCCTCTAGATAAAGCCCCATCTGCAGGTTTCTCCCTCCCCTCTAGATAAAGCCCCATCTGCAGGTTTCTCCCTCCCCTCTAGATAAAGCCCCACTGCAGGTTTCTCCCTCCCCTCTAGATAAAGCCCCTTCTGCAGGTTTCTCCCTCCCCTCTAGTATAAAGCCCCATCTGCAGGTTTCTCCCTCCCCTCTATATAAAGCCCCACCTGCAGGTTTCTCCCTCCCCTCTATATAAAGCCCCACCTGCAGGTTTCTCCCTCCCCTCTATATAAAGCCCCACCTGCAGGTTTCTCCCTCCCCTCTATATAAAGCCCCAACTGCAGGTTTCTCCCTCCCCGATATATAAAGCCCCACCTGCAGGTCTCTCCCTCCCCTCTATATAAAGCCCCATCTGGAGGTCTCTCCCTCCCCTCTATATAAAGCCCCATCTGCAGGTTTCTCCCTACCATCTATATAAAGCCCCATCTGCAGGTTTCTCCCCCTATATAAAGCCCCATCTGCAGGTTTCTCCCTCCCCTCTATATAAAGCCCCATCTGCAGGTTTCTCCCTCCCCTCTATGTAAAGCCCCATCTGCAGGTTTCTCCCTCCCCTCTAGATAAAGCCCCATCTGCCGGTTTCTCCCTCCCTCTAGATAAAGCCCCATCTGCAGGTTTCTCCCTCCCCTCTAGATAAAGCCCCATCTGCAGGTTTCTCCCTCTCCTCTATATAAAGCCCCATCTGCAGGTTTCTCCCTCCCCTCTGGGAATAAAAGCCCCATCTGCAGGTTTCTCCCTCCCCTCTATATAAAGGCCCATCTGCAGGTTTCTCCCTCCCCTCTATATAAAGCCCCATCTGCAGGTTTCTCCCTCCCTCTATATAAAGCCCCATCTGCAGGTTTCTCCCTCCCTCTATATAAAGCCCCATCTGCAGGTTTCTCCCCCCCTCTATATAAAGCCCCATCTGCAGGTTTCTCCCTCCCTCTATATAAAGCCCCATCTGCAGGTTTTTTCTCTCTGACATGAAATCAGAATAAACCTTCCCCGTTTTAGGTAAATTAGGACTAAAATTATTTCTATTCCCCAAATGCAGAATAATGAAGGGAGAATTTTTAGGCATTTTTATAGTTTCTGTAAAGTCAGAAGTTCCTCCATCTCATTAGTATTTGGTGGCTTATCCCCTTAAACTGTAGGACTTGGGTCAAACGTTCTGGATCCTTCCACAAGCTTCTCAAAATAGTTGGGGGGAAAATTTGGCCTTCCCTCCTGACAGAACTGGTGTCACTGAGCCATGTTTGGGGGTTTCTTGCTCGCTCCGGCCTCTTCAGCTTTGCCCATACATTTCCAATAGGATTGAGATCAGGGCTTTGTGACGGCCGCTCCAAAACATGGACGTGGTCTCCTGAAGCCACTTTGTAACCAGTTTGGCCGTAGCTTCGGGTCATTGGCCATTTGGAAGATCCATTTCCACCCAAGCTGTAACTTCCTGGCTGACGTCTTGAGATGTTGCTTCAGTATTGCCACATAATCTTATCTCCTCATGATGCCATCTATTGTGTGAAGTGCACCAGTCCCTCCTGCAGTAAAACAACCCCACAACATGATGCTGTCACCCCCGTGTTGGGATGGCGTTCTTAGGCCTCCAAACTTCTCCCTTTATCCTCCAAACGTAACAATGGTCATTATGGCCAAACAGTTCAATGTTAGTTTCATCAGAGCACAGGACAGGTCTCCAGAAATGTAGCTCTTTGTTCCTGTGCATTTGGCTTTTCTCTGTTTCTTCTGGAGTAATGTCTTCTTCCTGGCAGAGCCGCCTTTCAGCCCATGTTGATACAGTCCTCGTTTCACTGTGGATAATAAGACAATCTTACCAGCTCCCGTCGGCATCTTCACGAGGTCTTTTGCTTTTGTTCTTGGGTTGATATGCACATGTCGGACCAAAGCCTGTTCATCTCTGAGACACAGACCCCGTCTCCTTCCTGAGCAGCATTTATGTACTGGGTATATTGTTAGAGGAGGAGAAGCATCTACATTACTCACAAAACGTTAGGAATATTTGTCTTTCCAGTATGGGGGCGGCACCATTTATGCACAGTGGACATTGGTACTGGGGCGGTGCCATTTACGCGTGGTGGACTTCGGTACAGGGGCAGCGGTATTTACGTGTGGTGGACTTCAGTACGGGGGCGGCAGTATTTATTTGCGGTGGATATCGGTACTGGGGGCGGCAGTATTTTCGCGTATTGGACATTGGTACGGGGGCGGCACCTTTTACGCACGGTGGACATTGGTACGGGGGCGGCGGTATTTACGCACGGTGGACATTGGTACGGGGGCGGCACCTTTTACGCACGGTGGACATTGGTACGGGAGCGGCAGTATTTACAGGCGGTGGACATCGGTACGGGAGCGGCAGTATTTACAGGCGGTGGATATCGGTAAGGGGGCGGCAGTATTTACAGGCGGTGGACATTGGTACGGGAGCGGCAGTATTTACAGGCGGTGGATATCGGTACGGGGGCGGCAGTATTTACAGGCGGTGGATATCGGTAAGGGGCAGCAGTATTTACAGGCGGTGGATATCGGTACGGGAGCGGCAGTATTTACAGGCGGTGGATATCGGTACGGGAGCGGCAGTATTTACAGGCGGTGGATATCGGTACGGGAGCGGCAGTATTTACAGGCGGTGGATATCGGTACGGGAGCGGCAGTATTTACAGGCGGTGGATATCGGTAAGGGGCGGCAGTATTTACAGGCGGTGGATATCGGTACGGGAGCGGCAGTATTTACAGGCGGTGGACAAACGGACGGGTGCCCGGCGTATTTACAGGCGGTGGACATCGGTCGTGGGGAGCGCAGTATTTTTCAGGCGGTGGATATCGGTACGGGGCGGCAGTATTTACAGCGCTGGTTCGGGTACGGGAGCGGCCCGTATTTACAGGGGGTGGGGACACGTTAACGGGAGCGGCAGTATTTACAGGCGTGGACACGTACGGGAAGCGGGAGTTTACAGGCGGTGGATATCGGGTTTCGGGAGCGGCATTTTAAGGCGGTTTATCGGTACGGGAGCGGCAGTAATTTTCAGGCGGTTATCGTACGGGACGCAGTAATTTACAGGCGGAGGATTATCGGTAAGGGGAGCTTATTTAAAGCGGTGGATATCGGTAAGGGGCAGCAGTATTTACAGGCGGTGGAAATCGGTACGGGGCGGCAGTATTTACAGGCGGTGGCTCTCGGTACGGGAGCGGCTGTATTTACAGGCGGTGGATATCGGTACGGGAGCGGCAGTATTTACAGGCGGTGGATATCGGTACGGGGGCGGCAGTATTTACAGGCGGAGGATATCGGTACGGGGGCGGCAGTATTTACAGGCGGTGGATATCGGTACGGGGGCGTATTTAAAGGCGGTGGGCTCGGTACGGGAGCGGCAGTATTTACAGGCGGTGGACATCGGTACGGGAGCGGCAGTATTTACAGGCGGTGGACATCGGTACGGGAGCGGCAGTATTTACAGGCGGTGGATATCGGTACGGGAGCGGCAGTATTTACAGGCGGTGGATATCGGTACGGGAGCGGCAGTATTTACAGGCGGTGGATATCGGTACGGGAGCGGCAGTATTTACAGGCGGTGGACATCGGTACGGGAGCGGCAGTATTTACAGGCGGTGGACATCGGTACGGGAGCGGCAGTATTTACAGGCGGTGGACATCGGTACGGGAGCGGCTGTATTTACAGGCGGTGGATATCGGTACGGGAGCGGCAGTTTTTACGGGCGGGGATTACGGTAGGGGAGCGGCAGTTTTTAAGGGGTGATAGTACGGGGGGGGGTTTTTTTACAGGCGTGGATATGGGTAAGGGGCGGCAGTTTTTACGGGGGTGGATAGGGAACGGGAGGGGCATATTTACAGGCGGGGGATTCGGACGGGAGCGGCAGTATTTCACGGGGGATAGGGTCGGGACGGCAGATTTACAGGGGGGGGGGGGATATCGGTCGGGGGGGGCATATTTCACGGGGATATGGGTACGGGGGCGGCAGTATTTAAGGCGGGGTATCGGTGGGGGGGGCATTTTTTTCAGCGGGGGATACGGTACGGGAGGGGCGTATTTACGGGCGGTGGATAACGTGGGGAGGGGCAGTTTTTACGGGCGGGATACGGTACGGGAGGGGCAGTTTTTCAGGCGGTGGATAGGGTACGGAGCGCTGTATTTCAGGGGGGTGGAATCGGTGGGAGGGGCTGTATTTACAGGCGGGGGAACGGTAGGGGGGGCTGTATTGGCATTTTAAACATTTGATATGCGGGCCCCTCCTTGGGAGAATGCTTTCCACAACTTTGGGAGCGGGAAGGGCCGCGCTCGCAGTGGTCGGGTTTTAAAAGCAGCTCTGTGTTTTGGCGTGGGAATTTCACACATTTCTGTATTATGGGGGACGCAGCGGTCACGTCACTGCACAGCAATGCTCCGCGCTGCCAGATCGGCCGGGGGGGGGATCCAATTTTCGGGCACTAGGGCCGGGCTTAATGCTAGGCAGCCGTTACAAAGGAACACTCCCCCCCCGGGGCGCCTCCTATCGTCAGGTACAACGTGGCAGCGCGCCAGGAAACATGCAATGGAATAGGCCAAGGACTTTATTCACATAACAGACACGTGTAGCATCCAGTTCAGCAAGCCTGCCCGGGCACCACCTGCTGGCCGTCGTGATGTATGGAGGGACCCACACTCTCACAGGGTGCCCCCCCCCACTCTGGGGGGGACCCCCCCCCTCAGCATGCCCCCACGCGTACGTCTGGATGGAGCCCACCCCCTCAGCTGCACCTCCACCTACTCTGGGTAGCCCCCCCCCCCCTCCCCCCACGCGTAAAGCTGGGTGGACCCACCCCCCACGCCCCCACGGTAGTCTGGATGGACCCACCCCTCAGCGGGGCCCCCCCCGTAGTCTGGAGGGGCCCACCCCCCCAGCGGGCCCCCCCCGCGAAAGTCGGGGGAGCCCCCCCCTCCCGCTGCCCCCCACGGTACGTCTAGGAGCCCACCCCCCCAGCTGCACCCCACCGACGTTGGATGGGGCCCCCCCCCCAGGGCCCTCCCCGCGACGTCTGATGGAGCCCACCCCCCCCAGCCCCCTTTCCCCCCGCGACGTGATGGGCCCCCCCCCACGGCCCCCCCCGGACGTCTGGATGGGGCCCACCCCTCAGCGCACCCCCCCACTCTGGTGGAGCCCACCCCTCAAACGGGCCCCCCCGCGTACCGGATGGAGCCCACCCCTCAGCTGCCCCCAAGCGTACGTTGGGTGGAGCCCCCCCCCTCAGGTGCCCCCACGGTACTCTGGATGGGGCCCCCCCCTCGGGTCCCCCCCCTACCGGGTGGAGCCCACCCCCTCAGCGGCGCCTCCACACGTATGTCTGGATGGAGCCCACCCCCTCCCCGGTTTTCCCCCCGCGTATCGGATGGGGCCCACCCCCCACTGCCCAAAGGTAGTCTGATGGAGCCCCCCCCCACTGCCCTCCACGCTACGTCGGATGGAGCCCACCCCCCCAGCTGCCACCACCTCTCGGAGGGGCCCACCCCCTCAGCGGCCTCCCCGTAGTCTGGATGGACCCCCCCCCCTCACTGACCTCCACCGTACGCTGGATGGAGCCACCCCTCAGGGGGCCCCCGGTATTCGGGGAGCCACCCCCCACGGTTTTCCCCCCCTAAATTTTTGGAGGAGCCCCCCCCCCTCAGCGGCCCCCCCCCGTCTCTGGATGACCCACCCCTCAGCGCACCTCCACGGTCGTCGGATGGAGCCCCCCCTCAGCTGCCCCACTGTACTCCGGGTGGGCCCCCCCTCACGCCCCCACCGGGCGTCGGGTGGAGCCCCCCCCTCAGCGGGGCCCCCCACGCGTACGTCTGGATGGAGCCCACCCCCTCAGCGGTGCCACCACGCGTACGTCTGGATGGAGCCCACCCCCCCACTCCCCCACGCGTACGTCTGGGGTGGAGCCCCCCCCCGCGGTTCCCCCACGTCGTCTG
>JAODAL010066286.1:0-17833 GCA_025379985.1 Phyllomedusa bahiana | reverse complement strand
AAAACCCTAAGTGTGTTCCCAAAGAGTAGCACGAAACCATTTGACTTTTTGTGGATGTAATTTCAGCTTCTCCAGCCTTGTTGGGTGTAATAATGAAGGTGTTTTGCTCTCCCATAGACTTTAATGGTCATCGCGCATAATCGATGCTCACTAATCGAAAAACCTTATCGATAGCGGCCGACTATCGACTATCGATCGATCTCGATAGCCAACGCAATCGCTCAACACTAGAACTGAAGTCCAGTGTGCGTCCAATGCAGCTGCATATACTGTACATTTTAATGCTATCTGCTCACAGCACATTGAATATCTAAGGGTTATCTAAGCCTGTTCCTGTTGTATTCATTTAAAGAAACAGTGTTTTTACAATCCAAATACCACTTCATTTTTGGTTGCTCAATTCTTTTACGCAATTTACATCCAGGGGTTAATTAAGTGTTGTTCTGCTGTAGTGGTGACTAAAAGAAACCTTCTTTATCACAGCAAAAAAATAAATATTTCCTGTAGCATAATTCATAACCGAATGTTAATTACAAGTTTTTCTATTGTTGTGTACCATAAAATACACGCCATTGTAACACGCTACAAAGCTGGCAAATTTGGTTGCTCATTTCTTTTGCGCAATTTAGATCCAGGGGTTAATTAAGCATTATTCTGCTGTTGTAGTCACTAAAAGAAACCTTCTTTTTCACCGCCAAAGAAGCATTTTTTGCCTGTAGCATAATTCATATCCGAAGGTTAATTAAGCCTGTTTGTGCTTTTACATTAAGTAAAATACACAGTGTTTTTAAACGACACATACAAGTAAATTTTTCCTGGCCATTTGTGGAGCGCAATTTATATAAAAGGGTTACACTATCTTGTTACTGGTTTCTTTTTGGGAGTCAAATACAGGGTGTGTATTATCATAATACAGATATCCTTCATCAAACAGTGGTCTGTACATTTTAGAACAAACAGTATGTCAGACAGAGAGGTGGGAGGGTCTTCACCTGCGAGTGGCAGTGGCACAAACATTCCAGCCCAGGTCCGCACACAGCAAGGGGACTTCGCAGCAGGGTCACAACTGCCGCGTCATCTAGCGGCCCCGGGGTTTTTTTCAGCAACCCCAATGGTTCTTTATTGGTTTGACTAGGTCATCCACTTCCTCCCAGATGACATCTGACAACCCCAGCCAAGAGTCGGTGGAAACGTCAAACACAACCCTTAGTTGGCATGGCCCGGATGGGTCAGCGGCCCTCACCGTCCTCAACCCGCCCTGTCCCATCCGGGGCCCTCAGTCAAGATCTACTATGTGGTCTGGGCTCACATATAGTGGGCGCACTATAAAAGCGAGGATGAACAATTTTAGGAGGGCAGTCAGCAGATACTTGGCAGCGAAGAAATGGGGCTCAAATCCCATGCTACTTGCATTAGGCGGCAAAGTATAGATGAGGAGAGTGGCATGGGAGGTCATGTTGTGAGGTGTCAGACACTGCATACCAAGACCGGGGATGAGGACAGCATTTACGATAAAACACAAATCGATGATGAGTAGCCGACCCGCCTTGGGACCGGGTGAGCTTCATCATCTTTAGGAGAAGAGGGGCGTCAGCTTGCGCGTCCCGGCACGGCGCAGCCACAAGTGGGCTGTGTGGCCGTGAGTCAGCAGGATAGCAGCAGGGGAGGTCGGGAGCCAAGCGGCCACGGGTAAAAAAAACCCCCTTCGCAGTTCCAAGAAACTAGCGGCACAGGGGCTCAGCAAGGCAGCGGCGGCACTAGTCACTCAGTGCAGAGCGTTGGCGGTAAAATCTGATACTCGGCGGTGTGGTAGTTCTTTGCTAATACACCGGAGGAGCCAAATATGGGTATATGTAGAGTCTGTAGGCAGAAAGTGAAACGTGGCCAGGGAGCTAACGTTGGCACCACGGCCCTGCGTCAACACATGCAGTGTCACCATCCAGTGGCCTGGGAGAAACGTGGTTTCTCCCAGATGTGGTGGTCCATCCTGCCACCGCAGCAACAGCAGCAGCAGCGCCCAGTGGCACACATGCCATTGCAGCCAGTCAAGGCTCCACCACCTCTGCAGAAGGGAGCTGTTTCTCTTTGTCATCATCTCCCAGGTCAAGATGCTCCTGCTTCTCGCTACTCACGGCGCCAGCAGTCATTCAGCGAGGTGATTGCAAAGAGACAACAGTATGCGACCAACCATCCTAAGGTGCAGAAGCTGACCATGCTTCTGTCCAAGTTGTTGGTACAGCAGTCCCTCCCTTTCCAAATGGTGGACTCTGCACCGTTCAGAGAACTTATGGCTTGTGCCGAGCCGAGATGGAGAGTTACAAACCGTAATTTCTTTTCCAAAAAGGCAGTGCCAGCACTTCATAAATATGTAGAACAGAGGTTGGGCCAGTCCTTGAGCTTATTGGTTTGTTCCAAGGTGCATGGCAGCGCGGACATCTGGAGCTGTAACTACGGTCAGGGCCAGTACATGTCCTTTACGGTCCACTGTGTGAATTTGCTTCCTGACCAGTCACACCAAAAACTTGGACATTAGACGAAGCTTTCTCCTCCACGTTGTCAAACTGCGGCTCCTGCGCCAATGTTCGCCTCCTCCCCCGCCACCACCACCACCATCTCAGCCTCCACACGTACTGCTCCATCATCCCACCTGTGTCGGGCAGTTCTACACCTGGCTTGCCTCGGTGAATGAAGTCACACAGGGGAGGAACTGCTCCGCAGTTGTGTGGCTTTCTCCGCGCCAACTGCAAATCGGAACCATGGTGACGAACAATGGGAGGAACATGGTGTCCGCACTGCACCGAGGAGGGATGGTCCATGCGACCTGCATGGCGCACGTGTTCATTTTGGTTGTGAAAAGGTTACTGAAGTCTTCCACCGATCTTCAGAAGATTCTGAAAATGGCCAGGAAACTGTGCATGCACTTCATCCATTCCTACAAAGCCAGAAACACCCTTCTCGAGTTGCAGCAGCAGAATGGCCTCCCCACACACACTCTGATATGCGATATTTCCACCCGTTGGAATTCCAGTCTGCACATGTTGGACCGACTGTATGAACAGACAAAGGCCATTAATGATTTTTTGATGATCCAGCGGACAGGAGTACTCCCCTGTATAACTTTGATGTCAGCCAGTGGAAGCTCAATGCATACACACCTGCCATTTGTGAGGCCATTCGAGGAGGCCACGTTTATTTGTCAGTCGCCAGGAATACGGGATGAATAACGTTATTCCACTGCTTCATGTCCTGGAACAGATGCTGAAAAATCTGTCTGGGCAGGGGACTGGAGACGTGGCGACTACATGAGTCTGGTGGGGACTGAAATGGAGGAGGAGGAGGAGTACATTGGAGCAGAAGCATTGTCTGGTGAAATGAGTGGAATTTCTACCCAGGTGATAAGAGAGGAGGAGCAGGAGCAGCTGGAGGAGGTAGATGGAGATGAGGAAGACGAGGCAGATGACCTGCAAGCACCGTGGCAGTATACATGCAGATGGAGGCACGGAGCCCCTCGGAGTCACTTGTGCAGATGGCCCGCAGCATGCTGATTTTCCTGGCTAGTGACAGCCGAATAGTCAGCATCCGGCAGAGGGATGACTTCTGGGTCTCCACCCTATTGGGGCGTCGCTACCGGTCCAAAATGGGAGCCTTTTTCCCAGCTATTGAGAGGGAGGACAAACTCTAATACTATAGGGAAATCCTCCGTAGTCAGTTGGCCGCTGCCTATGTGCGACATCGTCCCTCTTCTGACAGGTCTGACCGGGGGGGGTTCTTCAGCGCTCAGGTACTACTGCCACGGCTGCTGGGGAAAGGTGGGGGGGTCGGAGCAGTACCAGCTCCATCAGCAGCAACCTAAGTCTGGAGTCACTGATGAGCAGCTTCCTTCACCCGCCTAGTGAGGAGGACAGTCGCCAGCAGCAGCAGCAGGACCTGGAGCAGACCCTGAACCAACAGGTGGTGGCCTACTTGGACAGCACTCTGCCACCACAGTTAGAAGATCCACTGGACTACTGGGCATCTAAACTGGATGTGTGGCCGCAACTTGCCGAGTTTGCAGTGGAGAAGCTGTCCTGCACAGCCAGTAGTGTGGCATCAGAGCTGGTGTTCAGTGCGGCGGGCGCCATCGTTACCCCAAGGAGAACCCGCTTGTCCACGGGAAATGTGGAACGACTGACCTTTTTCAAGATGAATCAGGCGTGGATCGGCCAGGATTTCCACACACCAATGCCTTTGGCATCAGACTACATCAGCCATGATGCCTCACCCAAACTGTGAGAAATGAGTTGGGTTCAAACTACCTGCCTCAGCCACTATTCTGATGCCGCCACCCGCCTGTTGCCACACATCTGCTGACAGTTTCTCCATCTGCCACCAACCATCTTTACCAGGGACTGGTATTGCCACCCACCTTCACACTCTGTCATTGTGCCACTCTATGACCTCATGCTGCTGCTGCTGTTGCTGGTGTCGTGGCATCCACACTGTGTCATTGTGCCACGCTCTCTCATACTGCTGCTGCTGTTGCTGCTGCGGTCACCTCCACACTGTGTCATTGTGCCACTCTCTGACCTCATGCTGTTGCTCCTGCCGCCGTCACCTCCACTCTCTGTCATTGTGCCACTCTGTGGCCTACTCCTGTTTTTGCCACCTCCAGAATGTCATTGTGCCACTGTCTGACCCCATGCTGCTGCTGCCGCCATCTCTACACTGTGTCATTGTGCCACTCTGTGGCCTACTCCAGTTTTTTCCACCTTTAGAATGTCATTGTGCCAATGCCTGACCTCATGCTGCTGCTGTGAACTCCACCCTGTGTCATTGTGCCACTCTCTGACCTCATGCTGTTGCTCCTGCCGCCGTCACCTCCACTCTCTATCATTGTGCCACTCTGTGGCCTACTCCTGTTTTTGCCACCTCCAGAATGTCATTGTGCCACTGTCTGACCTCATGCTGCTGCTGCCGTGACCTCCACAATGTGTCATTGTGCCACTCTGTGGCCTACTCCAGTTTTTGCCACCTCCAGAATGTCATTGTGCCACTGTCTGACCTCATGCTGCTGCTGCCGTGACCTCCACACTGTGTCATTGTGCCACTCTCTGACCTCATGCTGTTGCTCCTGCCGCCGTCACCTCCACTCTCTATCATTGTGCCACTCTGTGGCCTACTCCTGTTTTTTCCACCTCCAGAATGTCATTGTGCCACTGTCTGACCTCATGCTGCTGCTGCCGTGACCTCCATACTGTGTCATTTGCCACTCTGTGGCCTACTCCTGTTTTTGCCACCTCCAGAATGTCATTGTGCCACTGTCTGACCTCATGCTGCTGCTGCCGTGATCTCCACACTGTGTCATTGTGCCACTCTGTGGCCTACTCCTGTTTTTTGCCACCTCCAGAATTTGTCATTGTGCCACTCTCTGACCTCATGCTGTTGCTGCCGTGTCCTCCACACTGTGTCATTGTGTCACTCTGTGGACTTCTCCTTTTTTTGCCACCTCCAGAATTTGTCATTGTGCCACTCTCTGACCTCTTGCTGCTGCTGTGACTGTTGCCGGTCCCTCCACACCCTGTCATTGTGCCACTCTCTGACCTCATGCTGTTGCTCCTGCCATCACCTCCACTCTGTGTCATTGTGCCACTCTGTGGCCTACTCCTGTTTTTGCCACCTCCAGAATTTGTCATTTTGCCACTCTCTGACCTCATGCTGCTGCTGTGGCTTCTGCCGTAACCTCCACACTCTGTCATTTTGCCACTCTGTGGCCTACTACTGTTTTGCCACCTCCAGAATGTCATTGTGCCACTGCCTGACCTCATGCTGCTGCTGTGGCTGCTGCCGTTCCCTCCACACTGTGTCATTGTGCCACTCTGTGGCCTACTCCTGTTTTTGCCACCTCCAGAATGTCATTGTGCCACTGTCTGACCTCATGCTGCTGCTGCTGTGACCTCCACACTGTGTCATTGTGCCACTCTGTGGCCTACTCCAGTTTTTGCCACCTCCAGAATGTCATTGTGCCACTGCCTGACCTCATGCTGCTGCTGTGGCCGCTGCCGTTCCCTCCACACTGTGTCATTGTGCCACTCTGTGGCCTACTCCTGTTTTTGCCAGCTCCAGAATGTCATTGTGCCACTGTCTGACCTCATGCTGCTGCTGCCGTGACCTCCACACTGTGTCACTGATGTTGCCACCTGAGCTCTCAGTTTTTTTCCAGCTTTCGCTGCCATTACTTTATCAGGCTACATTCCTGCTTGAGTTTTTTTGTCAGTTTTGCCCTCTTAAGTGCCCAGGGAATTTTATAGTTAAGCGATTCTAAGAGCGGCGGCAGTCATGTGCGTGTCATACTAAAACACAACATTGTATGAAGACCAAACCAAGCTCCCTCTGCATATTTAAGCATGGCACAACGTTATACAGCACCCTGCAGGCTCTGTGCAGCCTGGAAATAGCTGTTTTTTACCTCGATTCGTCCCGAAGTAATTCAGACCGAATCTAATTTTGTCGCAAAATTCGGCGAAGGGCAATGAATGACATACTGTATGTAACATGCCTTATCTGAAATATAGAGAATCAGCATTATTGTGCACGTATGGTTTCAATAAGTGGAATAACCTGGCTTCTAGATGTTTGGAGTAGAACTGATAGTAGAACCCATATTTATTCCTAGTCCTCTCATAATATCTACTGTTTTGCTCTTTTTACTCTGCCTGCTTACCAGTGTAACAGCCACAATATGCAGTAAATGTATCAGTAGACCTCTTTAACCTAGGTATACACCCACAAAACACCTACACAATATATCTGTAAAATAAAATAATTTTTATTGAATTACATTGAAATACAAATAAAATGCTATGATAAATGAAAGAATATATTGCACATAGTAGCACTCATACAGAAACTATGTATAATGAAATATCACAAAGTGCCTAGTAAAAGAAGCTTTCAAGCATTATATTAAGCCATGTCAGGTATTCAAAACTACTTACATAAAAGGAACTTTGTGATATTTCCACAAAAAATACTTTTTTTAAAATAAGTGCTACTATGTGTGTTTTATAATTTTGGTTTTTATTCATATGTTTATGTGATTCCATACAATTATATTTGCATTATAGATACAACTATAGTACTAATATGCTATGCAGGTGTTTTTGTAGGTTAATATTGTTTTTTTTTTACACACTTGGTTTTTTTAAGCCCTTTTTTAAAAAAACCCTTTTTTTTCATTTTGTAAAAAAAGGGTCTTCCCTTTAGACCAAATGACTTTTAACATCCAGTAGGGCCTTTTGTAAAGTGGTCTTAAAAAGTTTGTAAAAACCGTTCGAATTTTTTTAATTACTTCTTGTGAGAAGGGGGGGGGGGGAGTAGTGGAGGGAAGGTATTTTTTCCCCAAAAAAGCTGTCATTTTGGGGCCCTTTTGGGAAAGGGGTATGGACCAGTGCGTGCCCCCGAGGGGGCCGGGCTGGGGTAAAGGGGGGAAGCCACATTTTTTTTGTGTCAGAAAGATACGACATGTAATAAAAGCGGTTCCAGTCCGTTTTAAAATCCGGGTCGGCTTTTCGGGAAGTGGCAAAAAACCCGGGGTTTGGGTTTGGGCCACCCCCCACGCACCAGGTGAGGCGGGGGGCCGGGTTTAAAGCCTGATTTCGCGGGGCCTTCATGGCTGCTGGTGGTTTGCGGGCCTATTGAAAGTAGCATAGGGCTATGGTCTTTGCATTTTTCCCCAGGGTCACTGGTTTGTCCCTGTATATTTTGGGACTGTTTTTTGTATAGCGCTCCCCGAGAAAGGTTTTTTTTTTTATGTTTTATGCCTAAATTTTAAAGGGGCCGGGTTTTGTTTCCTTTTTATCACATAAATAAACCCGGGCACAGCCTGGACTTGAACTTTATTTGGTGCCCATGCCTTTTGTCTGTGGAAGCCCACCCTGCTACCGCTCTGGACGCGGGACCCCCTCACATTTTGGTGCTTCGGATGCGGGAAAACCCCAGACGTAAAGAGACAAAAAACACCAGTTTTTTTTTTGCAAAGGGCGACGACAGGGGGAAAAAGTGCCGGGATCGTGCAAAAAACCTATGCCCTGGATAAAAGGGGCAGCTGCACAGCAGCCCAGAACCCCCAAATTTTTAAAAGAGCTTCTAAAAGCGGGCGATACAAGGGGGAACATTTACCCTAAATTAAATGAGCCCCCAAACCAGCAAAAAGGGTTTCCAAAAAAGAGGCCAGGGCGGCCCAGGGAAAACCCAAAACCCCCTTTGCTGATAGAGGGTAACCGTCTCCCCCTCCCGGGAGAAGCAGCACATCAACAAGCACTCCAAGACCCAATTCCTGCCGATGGGGGCAAAGTGTGAAGGGGGGGGGGCCCCAAACTCGTTCCCCCCTTCCCGCCCACGTGTTTGCAGTACGTATCTACAGAAAATGACGTCTTCCCGGGAGGGATGTTGGGGGTCTATTTTTGGGTCTTTGAGAGAGGGGCCCCGAGCGGGGAATTTTCCAAAAGGGGGGCCCAGTGGGCTGAAGTTGTGGTCCCGTTTCTAACTGGAGAGCCCCAGAAAGGCATATTTTTGCCCTTTGGGCGAGCAGGATGCCCAGGCCCTTATGTAAAATTTAAAAGGGGCGAGACCCCGGCTGGGCTTGGGTGTGACCCCAACATGCGGGCCCGGCGTGTGCAAATTGGCCCTTCTCTGACCATTTTGCCAGCACGTTCACAAAATGAAAGACCTTTTTTCCCCGGGTAAAAAATTTGGCGAAACCGAAGAGTCAACCCCCTGCGAAGATGGTGGAGAAAGGGGTCCCTGGAAAATTTTTGGTTCGCGCTTTCCCCCCGGAGACCCAGCCGGGGTGGGCCCAAAGGGGGACCTAAAAGGAGGGCAGAGCGCCTTTTTGGGTTGAAAAATTACAAGGCCACCGGGGAAATTTACCCAGACGGCTCCTCCTGGACGACCCCCCCCCGGGAACAGAAAAATCGCCCGGAAACCCCTCCGGAAAGGCTGTTCCAGGTGTAAGGGGGGGGGGAAAAAATGTCCCTAAGGCAGGGGGCTCAGGGGGTAAAGCAAAATCGGGGGAGAGACGGGTTTCCCAAAGGGGCAGTACGGTCTCGCCCAGGGACCCCCAAGGGGAAATCGGGCCGGCTTTAAGGTGCGGGCGGTGTCATAAACCCTGGCCATATTGGGGCCTTTTGCCCCCCTTACAGGGAGCCAATGGAATGTGACTCAGCCAGGCGGGGGTTCTCTTTTTCGCCGGCCATTTTGGCTGGGCAGGCTTTTGGTTTGGGGACGGGGAACCAGAAATTATGCACTTTAAAAGGCAAGGGACAAATCCGAGAGGCTCTTTGGCCTGGGAGCCTGGTTACCCGGGTTTGCATGCCACTTAGTAGACCCTTTAATTCAGTCCCCCCGGCCCGAGTGTTTGGGGGGTCCTGTGCACCCACGGGGGACACCAAGGAGTACCCCACAGCCGGGGTGAAACTCGAGACTTCTTGTGGACGGGCCCCCCCCATAAAGGGGGGGTTTGAGGCCCCCCAAATTTGCATATTAAAATCCGGGGGGGGAAAACCCCCCCTTTTTTTTGGGACTTGGGGGCACAAGAAGGTTGCATTTTGGGGTTTAAAATTAATTTGAACTGAGGGTTAATGCTTTGCCCTGCAAATTGATCCAAAAAAAAAACCAAAAAATTTGACCCCGATTCCCCAGGGCCTCGGCAGAAAGGGGTGCCCCTAAAAAACCGGGGTGAAATTTTTCCCCTAGCGGTTCTTTGGCAGGTGAGACCGAGGGAAAAAAGGGAGGATGTGGCGGTTATGCCTGCCTTGGGGAGGTCTCACGGGAAAATTTTTGGGGACCGCTCAGCTCAGAAAATCCCCCCTGGGTGAAAGCTAGGGAAAATGTTAAGGTTTAAAGGGGGAACCCCAAATCCCCAGGGGCGAATACTGTTTTTTCCCCTCCAGGGCAATAAACCGGGGAGCTCTTGTATCAGGGGAAAAAACCATGGGGAGGTGGTGGAGCAGCGGGTTTGTGCCACACCCTTTTTCGGAAAATGGTTTTGGACCTCCACCACAAGCACTTTGCAAAGGGGGTCATCTGGGCACGAAAAACAAAGGAGCACTCCCCCAAAAGGGTTTTCTTCGGGCCAGGGTGCAGGGGATGTAAATTGGAAACTGTGATTTCCTGCCCTGAGGGGCCAACTAACATTTCCTAGGGCCCCATTACAGGTCCCCTGGTGCATTACCAATAATAGAGGTACCATTTGAGAGGATCCCCAATTTGGACCTCTTTGGGCCCCCTTAGTAAGTTCCCCGGGGGCCCAAACAATAATTTTGGGTGGTGGTGGACTACGCCACACTTTTTATTGGGGCCCATACCTTGGGGAACCCTCCTCAAAATTTAAAATTCCAAAGGGAATTTTTTAAATTATGTTTTCCCGAAACGGGCTTTCCAAAAAGAGATCCTTACTGATCAAGGGACCCCCTTTTTTGTCAACGGTCACCAAGGAGTTATGCCAGCCCCCTTAATTTTAAGCATTTGGCACATCAGTAAAACCATCCCCCAAACTGCGGTTTTGGGGGGAAAAGATTTAATAAGCCCCTTTAAAAGTATGTTAAAGAGGGTGGCCCGGGAAGGGGAGGGTTTAAGGACTGGGACTGTTTTTGTTGCCTTATCTAATTTTCCCCAACCCGGGGGAGGTTCCTCAGTTCGTCCAGGGGATTTTCTCCCTTGATTGGGTTTAATTGGGCGGGCTTTCCCCAGGGTCTTCTTGCCCATTCCCAAAAGAAACCTGGGGCAAGAGTCTAACCCCACAGGAGCGTAATAGAACCAACCCCAAATGCAAGACGGGAAATTTCGGCGTTATGCCGTATTCGGGGAACATTTCCCAGCGGGGCCCTAGGAAGCTAAAACCCTTTGTTATAATGGGTTTCGGCCCAAAGTAAGGGTTTTCAATGGGGGGGGGGTTTTCGGGTGTTGGTGTTAGTTCCTACTGTAGAAAGTAATTTTCCTTTGTTTAAATGGAAAGGGGCCCTATGAAATCCTTGAGAAAGTGGGGAGATTTTAAATTTAAAAAAAGTATACCCGCCCCGGTTTGACGAAAACCGGAACAGATTTACCCCCTTTAACTTAAATTTAAATCTTTTTGGAAAAGACAGGGGGACCCTGGCTGCAGTAGGTAAAACATCATAAAGTGCCCCGGGATTTTATGTGTGATTAAAAGGTTTCCCCGTCCCAAAAACCCAAAAAAAGGGGCCCCCGGAGTTTATCCAAAAGGAAAAACTGGGTGGGGGTTCTCAAACTGGCCGGTCCCAAAGAACCCCATAAAAAGAAAATTGTCACCGAGCCGGAGTTAAAAATCAAATTGAAAATTTTCGGGTACCAGAAGCTCGTAGGCGAGCAATATCTGAGGGGGGTTAAAAAAATGTTGGACCTTGGCGTTATTTAAAGGGGTCCCCGAAGCAGGGGGTGTGTCCAATTGTACTCATCCCAGAACCAGAAAGGTCATTTTCGCTTCTGTTTAAAGTTTTTTGGAAGCTGAATTTAGGGGGTTTCCCAAATTTGGAAAAGCGGACCCCCAAAGGGCCCAGAGTGGACGAGTTAATTGAGAGGCTGGGTCATGGCCCCGGGTAAATTTTTCCCGCTTGATCTTAAAAAGGGCTACTGGGGGTTCCCCTGATAGATAGGGCCAAAGAAAAGGCGGGGTTTCCCCACACCAAAATGATTGTTTCAATAAAGTTTTGCCAAACCCTTTGGCTTGCATGGGGGTCCCCGTTACCTTCTTTAAAAGGGTTTAAGGGGTGGGCGTCCCCTTTAAACCCCTTTGTTTTGTTTTTGCATCAGCTTTCCCCAGACTCATAATAATCTTTAGGGGAGGGGTGGGACAAACCATCTACCTAAGGTACAGGCGTACTTAACCCCCTTTTAAAAAAGCAGGGTTAACAGCCAAACCCCAAGAAGTGCGCCTTTGGGGCTGGGAAAAAGCGTTGGGGACCTTTGGGGGATTTAATAGGTGGGGATTTTTAAAACCACAGGGAAAAAAGGTTTGGGGCATACAGGGTGGCCACAACCCACAACAAAGAGCAAGTAAGGGCCCTTTTTAGGGTTTTAGTGGGGTTTTTAAACGCAGATTCAAACCCGAACTTTTCGGTATAAACAGCCCCCCTAACAAAACCTGACAAAAAATTTGTAAGAGTGTCATGGTCGCTTGGGAAACCCGGGGGGGCGGAGAGGGCATTT
Organism: Phyllomedusa bahiana; assembly: GCA_025379985.1. Classification (NCBI taxonomy): domain Eukaryota; kingdom Metazoa; phylum Chordata; class Amphibia; order Anura; family Hylidae; genus Phyllomedusa; species Phyllomedusa bahiana. The sequence goes on along the minus strand of JAODAL010066286.1, from coordinate 5,629 downwards.
CAGGTGTTAAAGCTGGCTTGTGTTTAAAAAGGGCCAGTCCCTTTAAATTTCCCCAAACTTCAAGAGAGAATTTGTTTTTTACAGCCGATGCGTCTGTTTTGGGACTGGGTGCCCGTACTTTTTCCCAAAAGGGAGACCCGGGGGAAGAAACATCCAGTCACGTATTTTTAAACAGGAAACTCCACCCGCAGAGAGGAAAATATAGTAAATTGGGGGAAATTTGGGGTGTTTTTTACCATCAAATGGGCCCTGGGGTTTCCCCCAAATTTTTGTTTGTTTGGACGGGCCCCTTTTCCGGGTTAATCACAGACCCCGGGTCCATTAACCTTTTGGGTGGTTTTCCCAAAATTAAAAAACGAAAAAAGCGAGGTCAAACCCGATGGTTTTCCCCACACTGCAAAATTTTAGTTTTTTTTCCCTTTGGGGGCTAAAGGGGAGGGAAATTTCAGGGGGAACGCGATGCGCCCCCGTCAAGGGAAAACAAATTTTTTGGTTTCTAAGTGTGGGCCGACCCCAAAAGGCTCGAACAGAGGGGGGGGGTAGGGGACGTGGGCAGGGGATTTGTGGAGGGGAAAGGTTTTATTTTCCCCCAAAAATTTCGTTTAAATGCGGCCTTAGGGAAAAGGGAAGGGCCGTGCTTGTCGCCGAGTAGGGCCCGGGCTCGGTAAGGGAAGCCGACTTTTGTTTGGTCATAATACGCCCTGTAAAATAAGCGGTTCCCGTCCGCTTTTTCCGGGTCGGCTTTTCTGGAGGGCCCAAAGAGCCCGGGTGGGTGGCCCCTTTCCCCCCAAACCCGGTGAAAGGTGGTGCCAGCCTATAAGGGCCCGAGTCTGCAGGGGCCCGTCATGTTTTGGTGGTTTGGGTGGGCTATAAATTTTAAGTAGCCCTTTTGCTATTTTGTCTTTTCAGCTTTTCCCAGGGTCCCCCTGGGGGGTGTGTCCCTGCCTATGTTAGGGGCTGGGCCCTTTTGTATAGTTAGCGCTCAGGGGCCCAGCTGGTTTTTTTTTTTAAATTTTTTTGGCCCCGAAAATTTTAAAGGGGTTTTTTTTTCCCTTTATCACATAAATAAACCCAAGGGACAAACCTGGACTTTTAACTTTACTGAGTGTGTCCCCTGCCCTGTCCCCGTGGGAAAACCCGGCCCGCTACCGGGTCGGGGCGCTGATCACTACATAAGGGCTTCGGGGAACGGGCACCCAAATTTAAAAAGGGCATTTTTCACAGTTTTTGGGTTTCTAAAGGGGGACAACAGTGGAAAAGTGCCTGGATGTGCCCAGAACCCCTTTTGTCCGGGTTTAAAAGCGGCCCGCTGAACAGCAGTCAGGGTTTCCCCAAGATGGATGAGCTTCTAAGCAGTGATACAAACAACAGAGGGCCCCCGTTGATGACCGAAACCAGAGAAAGGGGACGGGCCCTGGGGCCCAGCAAGAAACCCAACGCCCGCTGATTAGAGGGTAAACCCTCCGCCCTACGGAGCAGCAGCACATCAACAAGGGAGCCCCCAAGAGCAAGTCCTACCCCATTGGCGCCAAAAATGTGCAGAGGACGCCCAAAACGCTTCCCGCCGCACGTGCTGCAGTACCCGCATCTATGCAAAAATGAAGCTTTTCCGGGTGATTTGAGGTCCAAACTTTGGGTTCCCTTTGAGAGAGTTGGGCCGGGGGTGGGGGAAGTTGCAGGGGGCCCGTGGGCTGAATTGTGGCGCCCTTTCTAAACCTGGGGGGAGCCCAAGAAGGGATTTTTTTTGACCCCTTTGGGACAGGATGGCCCCCGGACTTGTCAAATTAAAAGGGGGAGATCCTGGCTCGCTTGGGTGTGACCACAAAATGCGTGCCCCGGGGGTTTTTCATAATTGGGGCCTTCCCCTTTTCCACTTGCCAGCCCCGTTCAAGATGTAAAGACCTTTTTCACCTGGGGAAAAAGGGGGTGCAACCCCGAAGAGGGCAAGGGGCCCGCCGCGATGGGGGAGAAAGTGGCCGGACAATTTGTTCGCCCCCTTTTCCCCCGGAGATCCAGCCTGGGTGGGACAAGGCGACCCCAAGGCGCAGAGCGGCCCCGTTGGGGCAAGGCCAACAGGATTTACTCCAGGGGGGCTCCTCCTTGGGCAATCCCTCCCCCGGGGAAAAGCAAATTTGTCCGGAACCCCCCGGTAAGGGCTGTTCCAGGGGGAAAAAGGGGGTGAAAAAAGTCCCTAAAGGCAGGTGGCTCAGGAGGTGAGCATAAACGTGGAGAGACTGGGTTTCCCCAAAAGGGGCAGTTCGGTTGACCAGAACTTTAAAGGAGACGGGGAAAACCCCAATAAGGTTCTAGCGGTGTCATGAAAACCCGGGCATATTACGGGCCAATTGTCCCCCCTTTCAGGAGAAACCAAATGGATGGAATCGCCGGCGGAGGCTTTGTTCGGCCCCGGCCAGTTTGCTCGGCGGGGACGTGGGTTTTAAAACTTTACCAAAATTAAATCACTTAAAGTTTTTGACTATCCTGTAGAGGCTTTCTGGAAATCTTGGGAAACCTAGTTAAACCCTGGTGCCCTGCCACTTATAAAAAACCCCACGTCGTCACCAAGAGGATAAAGGGGTCCCGTGCACCACGGGGGCACCAAGGATTTTCCCCCCAGGGCCTTGGGAAACTCAAGGGCTTCTTGTGGGGCTGGCCTCCCCTAAGTGGGGGGTGGTGAGGCCGTAATGCAAAACTGTAATCCTTTGGGGGGGATTTCCCCCTGTTTTGGGATTGTGGGGAAAAAGAAAAGGGGCAAAGTGTGGTTAATTAAAATGTACTGATTTTAAACATGCCCTTTCTATTGATCCAACCATTTGACCCCGATGCCATGGCTCAGGGAAATTGGGGGTGACCCTAGAAACCGGGGATACTTTTCCCCCAGCGGTTTTTTGGAGGTGGGACCCGGGAACAAGAAAGGGTTGTTTTTAGTTTTGCCTTAAACCCGAGGTTCACGGGGAATTTTTTGGGGCCGCTTTACTCAGAGTTTCCCCCCCTAGTGAAAGCTGGGGGAAAAAGTTAAGGTTATAAAAAGGGGAACCTCAAAACCCCGGGGCGAATACTGTGTTTCTTCACATGGCAAAAACCAGGAGCTCTTGTATAAAGGGACAAAGCCCATGGGGAGGTGGTGGAGCATGGTAGAGCCCAGCCTTTTCGGAAAATGATTTTGGCCCTCAACCAACACGTGCTAGGGGGTCATCTGGGCACAAAAAGACAAAGGAGCGCATCCCCCAAAGGTTCTTTCCCAGGGGGGGGTGGGGGGATTTAAAGGGGTACTGTGGTCCTCCCCTAGTCCCAACTAACACTCCTATGCCCATTACAGGAGCCCCCTGGGCATTCCCTATTAGAGGTACCATTTGAGAGGATCGCAATGGCCTCTTTGGGCCCCCTTAGTGAAATCTGCCGAGGCCATCAATATATTTGGTGGTGGGGGACTAAGCCAACTTTTACCCTTGAGGCCATACCTCTGGGGAAAACCCCCCTCAAAACTTATTGCCGGGGGAATTTTCCTTTTGTTTTCCCGTAGGGGTTTCCAAAAGAAATCCCTTACGACAAGGGCCCCCTTTATTCAAAGGTCACCAAGAGTTATGCCAGCTCCTTAATACTAAGCATTTTGCGCACGTCAGTATACCATCCTCAAACTGAGGGTCTTTTGGGAAAGATTTAAAAAACCCCTGAAGAGTATGTTAAAGGGGGGGTCAGAAGGGATAAAAGGACTGGGAAAGTCGTTGCCTTATTAATGTTTCAATCCGGGATTTCCCCTCAGTTTCCAGGGTTTTTCCCCCTATGAGTTTAGTTTATGGGCGGCGCCCCCGGGGGTCTTCTTGACATTGCCAAAGAAACCTGGGAGCAGAGTCTACACCCCACGGGACGTAATAGAACACATCCCCCAAATGCAAACAGGATTTCGGCATTATGCTTAATCGGGGAAAATCTACAGCAGGCTCGGGGAACTAAAAGCCTTTTGGGTATAATAGGTCGGCCAAAGTAAGGAGTTTCCCCCCGGGGGATCGGGTGTTTGGGTTTTAGTTCCTACTGAGAAAGTAATGGGGCTAAATGGAAAGGGGAAAAAAGAAACTTATCCCTAAAAATTTTGTTGAGCATTGGGAAATTTACCCCATCGCCATGAAAAAAAAAAACCCAAAAAAATGGGTGCGTATGTAATTTGTGCAATAAAAAATTTAATTTTTACTTCACAATTCTAAAATAGTAGGGGGGCGAGCTTTAAATACATAAATCAAAAACACACAAAATCCCAATGAAAAAAATGGCGCATTAGAAAACACTAACTCGGACGATCCTGGGGGTCTCCCACACCAGTATAGATTGTTAAGCCTCGCCCCGAAAAGGGGCGACCCCTCACCGGTATTGGAGGCTTCCCCTATAGACTCAAGTCTTACCTTACTGGGAATCATACAATGTCCCAACAGTTTTTGACCCACCACAGTCCCTTCAGGGAACCCAAGAAGTGATTAAAAATCTAGAAATGGAATCAAAGAATTTGAAACGAGGGGATGAAAAGGATAAGTTACCCCCAATTTATCCTGTCCCATATTAGTTTCATAAAGTGACAAATATATAGTGCAGGTTAATATGTACCAAATCTGTGGGGGGGATATACACCATCTCCTGTGTACATGAAAAAAAGGTTTTATAATACAGACGTCCAATCACCTCCAAAAAATGCATACCTGAACCCCCCCAGAGCACAGGCCATATCTCAAGAAAAAAGGGCTGTACTTTTCCAACACAGAGATTGCATTAATGCAGTCATAGAGCGTATGGGTCAAAAACACAGGAAGGGGGTTTGGTGTGCCCGCCGTTTTGTTTTAATGCACAGGAGCTTTTAAAAAAGCGGAAGGTGGTTAAATCTGCTGCACCGTGGCAAACCCGGCACATCTTGCTCCGTCCTCCTACTTCCCCCCCCTCAGGGCGAAGTCCCCCGGGGGAATAACTTCCGCCCTTGCTGGTAGTGTGACGGCCCCTATGGGCGCGCGTAACGTCACTTCCGCCCCACTTTTCCGAAAAGGGGGGGGGCTGAAAAGGCCACTTCCGTCCATAAATAATTGTGAAAAACGACAAGTAAGGGGGCTCTAGCGCAGTATTTTTAAAACAAGTGTGCACAAAACAACGGCCATACATATTTTCAGGCTTTAACCCCGTAGGGAGAATACTGACCAATTCCACAAGGATACTGAAAACTCGACTCAGATTTGGAGGGAAAAAACAAAAGACAGTCCCCCAATAATCGGGCAGAGAGGACGTGGGGAAAGCAATAAACGTAGAGGACAACAAAAACCTTTTTTACCCATCGAGGTACTTCAACCCGAAATAACTAAACTGCACCATAAAGGACCAACATCAAAAATTAATTTTTCACATATCCTAATGAACACGAAATGAATATCCAAAAGAAAGGACTTCGTTTGTTCCCAAAAGGAAAATTTTAAACTATTCAACTGGATAAAGGATTACATTTTTTTTTGGGCGAAAAAAAGGTTGGCAAAAAATACACGCGAAAATTTAAATGAAAGTCTTGAATGGGGATAGGTGTCATGTTTGAAGATTTCACTATTTATATCTGGCAGATGACAAATAAATAACGAAAAGGTCCTTTTACACAACTGTGCAC